>VWYP01016755.1:15581-79753 GCA_013400435.1 Pycnonotus jocosus | reverse complement strand
AAAAAAAAAAAAAGAAAGCAAGAAAAAAGGCTTTGAGCTGTTCTTCAAAGGCTGTCTGATTTGCTTTGAATAATATAAAATGATGATGGAGGGAAAAAAGAGAATACTAAACTCAAGGCTGTAAAAGCTGTGCACTCAGGCTGAGCCACTGAAAAAGATCCACGTCCAATTTCCATGGAATAACCACAATTATCTCTCCTTGTCCCTGTAACAACTAGGGGATCAGCAGTGATGCAAACCTGGGCCCAAACATGGCCTGGGTAACAAAAGCTGGGGTGCTTCTTCCCTGGAGATGTTTACCTCATTATATACCCAAATGCCCCACACCTGACTGTGGGTTTCTCCACCAGACTCCCCTGTGTGCCCCCATCCTGGGCCGGAGCTCCCAGAAAAGAGAGGTGGGAAAGCAGGGCAGGAGGGACACACAGAAAGAGAGGGGAAAATGAACGAAAAAGTATTTTCTTCTGTGGGAAGAAATTCCCCCGAGAAAATTAGTGTGAAGCTGGAAGGAGCTGATTGCTGTCAAGGCCTGCCAGAGCCCAGATAGCCAGCTGTAGTCCCCAGGCACAAATGTGATAATAGCCAACAAGCTAAAATCATTAACAGTAACAATTGCCTCTGGAAAGACCCCAACACCTAAGAGGAAAAACCAGTGACAGGAGAGAGAGAAAAAAAAATTAAAAGAGAGAAATTGTAATTTCCTCTTAGCATTTGTGCACTCTGTTTTCCATAACCCCCTGATCCCAATAAAGACTGCCTCACCTAGTTATGGCTCAGTGTGGCTTTCCTCAGCTGGACTCCAATAATCAGTTCTCCCTCTGTTCGCTGGTGGGACAGCAGAGGGAATGAGGGTGAGGGAGGAGAGGCAACACTTGGTGAAAATAACCCTCATCTTTAGCTGGATGGATAGCTCTATGGATGTTAACTACTACGAAAAAAGGATTTTTGCAGCTTTGTCCGGATGAGTCAAGCCCATGTGATGAACATCTAGGGTGTCCCCACAGCCCATGGCATGTGATACAGAAGGAGGGAAAAAATCTATTTCTCAAGCAGATCTCTGAAGTGCCAGAGACAAAAGGAGTACTGAAGTAGTCTGTTCTGGGATCAGTCTGGATCAACTTCTTCAACAACAACTTGGAGAGAGGATGGGACTTGGTAAGTGATGCCAGAATTAGAAGACTACCCTTGACAGCAAGGCCCCTTAAATCTTTAGCAATTCAAATCCTAGTCTGCAAAAAATTTCTTCTTGCTTCCCAACTCCTTGCCCTGACCAGGCTTTCTGTTTTTCTAACCTCATCTCAAAGCAATCTCTATGTGAGCAGCCTTTGGCTAATGAATTGCTCCCGCAAGGAAGGAAAATAACATCAACTTTTAACAGTAAAAACAACAGATTTTGGCTCCAGTTATATTTGTGAGAACATTGGATTCCTGCGTAGGATTTCATGATTTATCTTGATACAGCTCCATGTACCAAGCAGGTGTATTCCATTCAGGGGCAGGTGGTGGGAAGTGGGAAAATTATGAATTTGCCCCTGAAGTATATTGCCCAGAGCACATCCTGCCCAGGACAGTGGTAATGTTAGAGGGAGAGGAGTACATTCACTCTAAAAATCCCCAGTATAATGAAAGGCTACATTTACCATGTTCTCTTTGGACTCATTTGCTTTTTTGCAAACAATTCTCTGCAGAGCCGTGGCTGCCATTCAGGAAAGAGCAACGAAGTGGAGCACCAGGAGCTTTTTGCACCAGCCAGTGAGCCCATTGCTAAGCTGCTTTGTGCAGAAGTTGTAGAAATCACATCCCATGCTGACGCTCACCTTCTTGGGGAGCTGGCGGGGAGGACCACATTCCTTTCCAAAGATTGTCAGGGCTCAGAGAAGCATTTAGCAAAGCCACACTGAACCTGTTCAGATGCAGCTGGAGCTTGTAAAATAAGAAACTCTTCTTCCAAAATTAATTCCTGGCTTTGGATTTCTCTGATGTAAAGAGTTTAATTTTCTAGCTCAGAAAACTCTGTGCTGTTCCTTTAGTGAAGGGATAGGAAGGTCCCCAGCCTCCCTGCCTTGACCAGCAAAAGCACAAATTCTTAGGCTGTTCCTGAGAAGTTTCCCCCTGCACCTCTTCTTACACACAGGATGTCTTCACATGTCCTTCAGTCCCAGGCTCAGCTGTGGTGGGAGAACACTGCATCAAAGCACTGGTCCAGGAGAGGCTGTGCGACCCTCAGGCCTGTGTGGTAGAAGGCAGTGACCTGTGGAGTTTGTTCAAGCTCCCCCAGGATCTGCTAAAGAACCCTTAGCAAATCACTCCGGCTAACCAGCACATCACACTGTCCTTAGCACCCCCAGCCCCTCAAAGAACTTAGTGCAGCACTCCCCGCTCAGGGATTTCAGACCCCACCATCCACACGGCTCCCCAGAGGCCTTGGCATGTCCCACCTTGGCTGCCCCAGCTCTCCAAAGGACAGCAAAGGCTGGTCCAGACCTCTTCCTGGCATTTTCTAGGGAGTATTAGGCACTTCTGCATGTCTAGTGTCTTACACTGCCTGATGGGTTATTGATCAGGAGACATGCAAACGGGTTTTGGAATGGCATAGTGGGAATCTGTCCTTTCCTAGCTGGACTTTACACTGAGGCCCACTGGAACATTTATGCCACAGGTGGATATTGAGCCCCAAGCCACAGTGTGCTCCTCAGACACCACACTCAAGAATTAAACAGCTTTAATTGGATATTGGGAAAATCCCATATGAATACACACTGGCACAAAGCTGGAAGGAACAATTTCATTTCTACAACTTCTCACTACACTCTGAACCCTCTGATGTGGGAAAGTGAATTGGCCAGTTCTCCTCTTAAAAAGAAGTGCCCATGGATACTTAGAGAGTGTCTCCAAGACACTGAGACTAAATCATGTGTCAGATACCCAGCTAGAAGAAAACAGAAAGGAGAGAAAGAAAAAGATAAAAGTAAACAGAAAACTTCTTGCACACTGAAATGGGAACTAAAAGGTGGAGAAATCTCATGTGAAGGACTTCATTCAGAAATCTTGGCAGAGTTTCAGACATCAAACTTCACAGCCAAGTAACTGATGGCAGAGATAAGAAAAAGAAACTGTCAGAAGTGTATATAGTGCACACATCACCTTGGTATCTAACTAGCTAAAGGAGTCTGAGTCTTTACTCAAAAGTAAAATTTTTCCCATGGTACACAAAAGCTGATTAAACTTTAACCCCTCACCTCCCCATAAATTAGCAAAGAGACCCCAGTCAATGTGATATGGTACAAAACTTGGTCAAACAAAAGTTTTAAAGCTCTTATCTCCAGTTTACATTCCATATTGAGATTTCTCATCCTTGATTAATGACTTGCAATTTTTCTTTTTTTTTTCTTTTTCTTTTCTTTTTTTTTTTAAGGAATATGTTTTTTGCTAAACCTCTGAAAGCTCCACGGTGTCACCAACCTCTGAACAGAGCAAGAATAATTGTCTATTTTTACAGAACAAACTGTGTCTTACACACCTTCTGTCCCCTCACAAAACACCTAGGAAGGTGGATATTCCCAGTGTGTACAGCCAGTCTTAATATCCATGGGTTTGTCTACACTAGGTCATTTGGTCTAAATTAAATATATTAAATAAGGACTGGTCACACCACACCAGCAGCTCCTCAGGCACGTTCATCTGATATCAAAGAGGTCTCTCATCTCTTTTGGTTAATTGAAGGAGTTTTACTTCAACCCATCTTAACTGTGAGTGTTGGAACAGAGTCCTGATTCAGTTTAATTAATCCCCTTTAAGAATGAATTTGAGTTAATTCTCCCATGGGTCTCAAAGCAGAGAGGTGCCCAGAAATCACTACATGGCTTAATGTTTAGAATGAGATGGAACTCTTTCAGAGTGAACTACTAAACCCCACCTGAAGATTTCATTTTCCTATTACTGGAGATTGGAGGAAATGTTTTAATTCAGAAAGCAATTATGGGCAGTGCTGCCATGCCCATGTTTTGATCATAAGTTTGATGAAGTGGAAAGGTCACAGCTCTTGAAGTCAAGTGCTAGGATGATATTCCCACATGCCACATAAGTTTATAACTGAAAAAACATTGAAAAAAAGCTTTGAAGCGTAATAATAAAAGTGAAAACAAGACCACAAATGCATTAGTATTTTTCCAAATCATGCAATTTTTTCATACTTGTGGTTGGCAGTGTAACATCCAACAGCATCTGCAAAACACTAAGTACTATTTGTACAGACCAAATGCTCAGGAAGGGAGCCAGAAAAATGTTCATAGCAAAATTTACCAGCCCTTAAATTTAATTACAAATCCAGAACTAAAACTGTGTTCAATGAAAATTTCACTGTGGTGAGTGCAGTAGAGATGGACCTGAGCCAAGAGGGAGCAAAGAAGCAAATTCAGACCTCAGAAGCCTGGACATTGTTCTGAATTTCACAACAGTGGAACAGGGATGAAAGACCTGGACCTGAGAGCCATTCAGCTTGGAGAATTCAAAATCTCTGTCAATCACCATGGGTAGCCAAAGAGCATTTTCAGAGCCAGGGGATGCAGGCACCCTGCCTGCAAAACCTCCTACCCAGGGGTGTCACCTCCAGCTCCAATGGGGATTGCCAGGGACTCTGCTGATTTGAAATCCAGTAGTGCCACATGCACAGAGTGGGCAGACAAGATCTGGCACATACCAACAAATCCACACTGAAAAACTTCTTTGAAGCAGCCCTGGCCAACAAAAATCTGGCTTTTCCTGGCTCACTCTTTTTCCATCTCTCCAGTACCTGCCCACATTCCACCTGGTGGTCAAACACACAAGGTTTTCAGTGACTTTGAGGAGACTGGTTTTTTTTAATTTCTCCCTGCACCAGATCTCATGGAGGTTTGGCTGCCCAGTGTCTCTGTCCAGGGAAACTCAACAAAGAAAATGACAAAGCAAAGGCTGGCCCCTCTGCCCATGGCAGCTGATGGGCCTCAGCTGTGGACAGTACCAGGCAGTGGTCATGTGCAGCCCTGTGGTGCAGAAATTCTGTCTCACACGATAGATGCTCTTGTAGGTCTGCAACACTGTCTACATTTATTAAGTGAAATCACTGCCTGTTTTCTGCAGCATTAAAAGTGAGCTGGAGTACAATATATTTATTGATTGGTACTAAACACACCCTGGGCCTCCCTCCAGCTTCCTCTCTCCTGTTTATTCAAGCAGAGCTCAAAGCACAGACACACACCTGCATCCCTAGGACAGGCTGGGCCCTGTCTGTGGAAAAGTGGACCTAAAACTGTTGCCCCATCCTCTGCATTTTACCTTTCAGCAGTGATGCACTCCCACATACAGGGGAGTTGAAATCACCAGGAAGGAGAGGGAGTGACGAGGTGATAGGACCACTGTGCAGGCAGGACACAGATACAGGAACTGGCAGGAGGACGCAACAGGTATTGGACTCCTGGGATTAAAAGGAGAAGCACAGATGAGGAGGAGGCTGATGGAGACATCTCCACAGCTTTCCCTGGGCTGGTATTAGGAGGAGCAAGAGTTCTGCAGCAGGAAAAGATGCCAAAAAGGACACCCCAGCATTGCACACAGTGGTGGAGACACAGCAGAGAAGCCCAGGCTTGGGCACAGCCCATAAGACAGTGAATCCCACTCTGTTACTACTCCTTGACACACCGGAGACCCACAGTAGAGAAATTAGCCCCTGGATTTATCCCCCTTTTCCAATTAGCCTCATTTCCCCTCCTCCTCTCCCTCTGCCCTGCTGGAATCAATCCTTGTCCTGGCATTTTAAAGGGCAATGTGCACATTTTATGGCTGTCCCCTATAAAACCATTCTACATGATAACACATCCAGCCCTTTATTAGGGACGTTTGGCAAGTTTATTAGCCAGACATTTTTCTGCACTGACAGATGAGGTCCTGCCATCACTTCTCTGAGCATGAGAGGCCCTCTCCCGTCCCCTCCTTCCTTTTCCTGAGCTATCCAACCCCATGATGCCAGCAGCCCACAGGCATCCTCAGTGCCTATCAGCCCCCTCCCTGGGCAGCTGAAGTCCTGTGTCCTACATCTCACCTGCAGCCAGGCGAGGAGCAGCAGCAGCAGTTCCCCTTCATCCCCAGGAACTAGCAGCATTTAATTACCCTCTACAGCCACACTCACCAAAGACCCATTAACCCTTCACAGTCAGGGAAATGCTTTTGGCTTTCTGAACAGGCAACCAGAGGGGCAGACTTTCATATCATGGCAGGACAAGTCCTCAGCAATTCCTCAGACTCAAGTCTCTACAGCAAGACTGTGCCTTGAGGAGCTGGAAGGTTTTTAGGTATCTCAGGGGGTAACTGCTCTCATTAGACACTAGGAAACCAACTGGCCTTTGTAGTTTGGGCACTGTGATGCTTTGCTCCAGTCAACCCCAATTCCAAGGTCACCACAAACGTGAGACCTCATTTCTGCAGCACTCCATGATGAGATGAAGCTGGGAGACAAGTTCAGCAGATGCTACATGGGGCACAGAGGCTCTGCTTCCCAAAAAAGCCAGAACTGTGCTGCCAAAGTGGGTTTGTCTCAGCCCTCAGATGCTGATGCCACCGAGGCTGTGACTGTGCCAGCTCCTCCTCCCTGTGAAGCTGGGAGGACTTGAGGTAAAGCCAGCTTCAAGTTTTATTGTCCTGTGCTCACAGCTGTCTATGTGTGTAACAGTGAGCAAAAGGGTCAGCGGGGGTTTAATGAGGGCGTCAGGGATCAGGAACAGAGACTGAAATTTATCTGAGTGCTTACCTGGTGCCTCCTCACCATACTCCAGGACCACTGGCCACCACTGAGGGGTCTGCTCCCCACACACCAGCACAGCCAGAGGGAATAAGTCCCTGGCAAAAGGGAGCAAGCAAACCTCTGGCTTGGGTCACATCCCAGTCAGGCAGCTGTTGGGCAGTCACCCTCCCAGGTCAAGGCAGACGGTCCTTGTCGCCTTTCAGGTGCTTTGATGGCACATTGCACATTCAAATGTTGTGATTCCCACACTGCATGGAGCCTCCCACCAGGCTGTGGTTTCACTCACTGATCTTGACCCATTGCTGCTGTTTAACCCTTGGCAGGACTACTGGGAGCAGTGGAGGACTCCCTGCACCTTCCAGCCCCCCTGCCCCATGTTGGTTCACATGTCACATTCCCAGGCTGTGTTATTCTTAAGTGCTGTAAATCTCTCACTATTATTCTCCCACTTGATATAGTGAGCTGTGTCATTTTGAAAGGAAATACATAACAGTATATTAAAGAAATCATGGATCTCTTCATTCATGTTTAAAACAAATTTATTACAATGTAAGAAACCCTGAATAGCATGAATTTATTATAATGATTTAAGGCTCCTGGCACTTGAGTTAAAAATGTCTCTCAATAAATAACTTTCCCTTGAAAACACAGCAAATTAATATAGTTTACCATTTCCAAAGTTATATAAATCCAAGAGGCTTAAATCAACAGTACGCTGGAAAAGATTACTGTTGCTCAGCCACAGACTGGTATTGCAGCTCAGAGAGAAAAAACGGTGAAAAATGAATGGCTTTTTCTTTTTCCTTTTTTTTTTTTTTGGTCACCTTTCTCTCCTTTCCACCACCCTAGGCTATGTCTGCTCTGTGAAAGTCAGACTAATGTGAAATGGATGACAGCAGCTATGGCCTTTGCACACAGGTATCATTAAAACAGAGAGGCTACTCGCCACCAGACTCAACAAGCATTGCTCTGATATTTCCCCAAAGTGCTTCCAACACACACAGCCCCGTCGCTTTCCACAGCAGTGTTTTAATTTGACTGCAACCCAGGAGCTGAGATGTCTCCAGCTTGGCTGCCTCCAATCCTGCTTCAGCCTCCCAAGTCCAGAGCAAACATGAGGCTCTAAAAAACTGCCTGGACACTGACCCTAGCCCCAGTGCAATACACATGGATGAACTAGTAAGGGAAGTGAAACCACACACATGGCTGGAGCCATCAGTGGGACTGGCAGGTATTTGCCTGGCCCAGAACTTGCTCCAGGAGCTGTCTGTGGAGCTCAGCAGCTGATGGGGACAACAGCCTGTGCACATCTGTGTGTCCTGCGGAGCAGTGGTTTTGCTCAGCTGCATACACAGCTGGGTGCCAGCTCACGGAGAAAATTTCTCACGTCTTCTCCCTCCCCATGGACCTTCCTTCTCCACAGGCCACCCTCCAGGCAGCAGGAAGAGCTCAGCATCATCAGCTGAACAACCAAGCAGCCCTTCCTAGGCAGCTCATCCCTCAGCAAGGTTTTCTATGCCTTTTTACTTTATGAAGGCCTAATTTTTTTCTCTTTACTGTCAGCATGTCAATTTTTTTCCACAACATGGGTGATGACTACTTTTTTAAACAAAGTACAGCACCAGTGACATCCTGACAGTGCTAATACAGCCAGAGTACACCCACCTGAGCTTTTCAACACAGGAAGTTAGGGCTGTTAAGAGTCAGATTGACAGTCTCAGTAAATTCAAGTCCTATGTTCAGTGGATGACAAGGAGTTATTAGAAGCAGACAAGGCTTTCAGGTCATCCAGTCCATCTCCCACCCCACCTTTTAATTGTCTCTCTCACCCATGCTATAAATATCTGACTGTTCTCATCTTGTTTCCTCATTATGTCAATTATAGCAGTCCCTGATCATTTTTATTACTCCTCACTGAGATCTCTCCAATCTGCCAGTAAGCTCTCTGGTAATGAGATCCCTGTGCTAAAGGCACAAGTGCAAATAGAGGGGCCCCAGCTCCACTGACAAGGAGCCATTTTCTCTGCAATTCAGGGATGTCATTGCCTCCCCACCTGCAGCTCAAAAGTCTCCTCGTCTGTTTTTGTTGCTATCACCACCTTGTGCTTTGTTCACTCTTCTGAGAATTTGTGTTGTCTGTTCCCACCAAGAATATATCTGGCAGATTGTTACCAAGGTGTCTGAGTTCACAGGTACCACACCCACAAGTTCAAGCTCCATCCTAAACTGAGTCCTGTAATCTTTTTCTTTCCTGCTTGGTATTTCTTTTGCTCATTACTGTTTCCTCCTCAACTCTTCTAAATTTTGCAGGGTCTCTTGGTTTCACTTCGTACAGAATTTCTGCTTCAAGAAACAGAACCATGATCTGAAATCCAACCAGATCTGGTATACTCAGCCCAGTACCTCCAAAAAAAAAAAGAAAAAAAGCTTCTGAAAGTGGCAAAAAGGCAAGGCTGTGCAGAAGTGAGGCCACACTGTCACCATTTCACATCAGCAGCACTGGAATTGGGTATCCTACTCTAGTGTAAACCCTTCAAGATGTGTAAATGATAGTGAAAGTTCAGAAACAGGCGCTCCAAATCATCCAGGGGCTAGAAAAGACATTAGGACTCCAGGCATAAAGGATGCCATCTCAGCAAAGAGAAGGCTCCACCAGGAGTTTACCACTGCCTTTGGGACACTGGGTCTGTCAACATGGCAACTTTGTAATCCTGCTCCTAAAGGCACTACACAATCCAGGAGCTGGAAATTCAGGTAGATAACCTCAGTCTCAAAATAAGACAGTTTTGTAGAAGCAAGAATAACTGCACACTGGAAGATTTTGACAAGGTACTTTTAAATTTTCAATGCAACTTTCTCGCAGTCATGTCTAAATCAAGAATGGACTAGATTTTGTGTCTGTGAATTTATCTTGTCCTTTCCCTCATTATCAGGTGCAGCAGAGGAGAGGGGTTCTCACTCTGTTCTTAATGCTCACAGTACTCAACACTTTGTGTTTGGGCAAGTGCTTTAATCAAACCCATGCTTCAAGGTTTTAATGTAGTCACCAATAAGCAACCAGGAAACATATCTTTCTTCAGTTTTTCTTGTCTGTAGACAGGAGCCCAGAAAGAATGAACTCACACTGGTTATTAAATGCTCTGAGTGAACATTATTTTGTTTTACATACTCAGGACAAACCCTGAATCAGGGAAACTAGGCTCTCACTGCAGCTCATAGATTAGTTCATCTGCTGGGAGCAGCTGGGCATCTCTCACTCATGTATATCAGGACCTCATCTCTTAGTGACATCTGAGTTTCTCCAGTTTAGCTCCCCAATGCCTGAAAGGACAGCTTCAAGCCTCAAAATACATGAAACCTGAGCGCTTCAGCTTCTGTTCAATAGGAATGTCTGACCTATATGTTTCTGCTCTTACAGGTTACAGTTCACAGACACATTTTGGTGCCCGTGCCTTCTGCTGTGAGCACTGATACAGGTCACAGCCCCTCTGAGATGTCGTGCTATACACAGTTCAGCACAGAACCCACAGCATGCTGTGGAAGGAGGCGAATTGGCTTCCCCAGAGCTGGAAAACAAATCCAGTTCTCCCCTAGTCCATCCTTTTCCTGCAGCTGGGATGCTCTTTCACCTCCCATTAACAAATGCAAATGCAGGAGTCCTCAAGAACCAACACTGGCCAGGCCAAGTTGGGTTTCTCGCTGTTTCTTAGCTGAATTCTGCTTTCAAACACCCTAGTCAGGGATGACCACGAAAGCTCTGCTACACAGCTATGCAGAGATGCTCAAGATAGATGTCCTTCAGCTACGTGGAGTCACAATATTGTAAAACACTTACTGTTGCTGTGAGCAGACAAGCCTTCCAACGATGCAGGGAGCAGGTCTGGATTGGGAGAGGCGTTTTCCAGAGGAAAGCCACCCAGCCAGAGCAGACTACATTGCTTCTGCTGGTTTAAATCACTTCATTCAATATTCTGTGTTGTCTTATGCAGCATGCAGTTATGTAAATTTATAAATCACACACTAATTAGCACACAATTTCATAAATTTAGTAACAGTGAAAAAGGAGATTTCTAACTAACCAGGCTGTACTCCCCTACAGATGGTACAAATTCAAATACAGCCTGGAGGTCGCATTTGAGAAAATCTTTGCTGCAACTTCTAGAGTTTAACCCCAGGCTCACATGCACTTTCAAGGGCTGTCTTTTAAATATCTCAGGCTCATTTCTCTGAAGTGCAGCTAAGCCCTTTTCTCTCCTTCCTTAACACCAAACCTCCACAGCTCATTGAATCACTGCAAATATTATTTGTTTATTCTGATTCTTGCTCTCCAGTCTCCTATTCTTCAGCCATCTAAGTCACCATTCCTTGTGAGCAATTAAGTTCAGTCCATGCCCTGGGTTATACCCAGGTTCTGCACAGCTGCTCTCCATGTCCTCTGGCCTACCTGTCCAGTTGCTCTAAAGGGGCCATGCTAAAGTTAGGCCAAGGTAATTTCCTTCTTCCCCTCCTTAGCCAAGCATGCCTTGGATGGTAGCTCCTCAAATGCAGGAACATGATTTGGAAAAGGGTGTGGAGTCATAAGGCTCTTATGGGAACCAGTGTTTGAAAATATTTCTCATTTCAAGATACAAGCACAGAGTTTTCCTTCATCAGCTTATTCTATTTTAACAACTCATCCCTGCCCTCTGGCTCTCTCCCACTTCATCTCCACCTTTGGTAGAGTTATCTTGCATCTTTGTCCTTTCTTGCCTTCACCTCCATCTTTTCTTCCTTACTCTTTAATTAACTTTTTTGTCCCAAAGCATGGTGCTGGCTCTCCAATTCCCCTTCATATTTTTGACCTCTCTTACTTCACGCTCCAAAGGAGGCCTTGCACCTTCTCACAGTAAGACTCATGTCCTGGAGAGGAAGAGAAGGCTTACTTCTTCATGTATCTTAGCAAACTGGACGCTCACAACATAATATGATGCGATGCCGTGGGAAGCGGAACACACTGCACTACTGACATCTGAGCTGGACAAAAATCAGAAGATAAGCCAAATGAGAGTCTGAAAGAATAAATTAAACCCCCAGATAATTTATTAGATTAAGACCTCACATACACATATAAATACGTGCTTGAGATGGGATTCAATAGCAAGACTGGAAAGGCTAGAAATTAAAAGAGTGATTATTACAGGGCTGTGAAGTGCAAGGTGCACAAAAACAGTAACTACATAAACAGCCAGCAAGTGTGTGTGCACAAACCACATGGGAAGGACACAAACGGAAGGCATGGGTAGGAGCCTTAGCAGCTGTCATGTTACTCCACAAAGCCTCATGGAAAACATAGCCTGATGTGTAGCTGAAGCATATTCACTGGGAACACTCTGGACAAACAATCTATGCTGGACCAACTCCCCAGCAGCAGCTCCCAATATAGAAGCTCAAACTTAAAAGGACATTGTCACGTCATTGCTTTTGCTAGTTTAATTTTTGCATTTCCTCTACTGTTTTAGCAGATGGAAAACAATTCCCCTCCCAGTACCAACTACTGATTTTGTCCTTTCCTATTTGACAATCATTGATTTTTTTTTTCCTAAGGCTATAAATGTTTTAATAACTTCAACTTTGTAGTGCCTCATGGCAAAATATCTTTGCTTGCACTGACTGCTAAACACTATTCCTAATGTACTGCTGATAACTAGAGCAAGAGCCAGCATTATAAAAAATTATTTTCCACAGGGTCTATGAAATTAATAGCTTTTGGTTTTTTTGTCCACATCTCACAGAGTGGAGAGTTAAAAGCATACAGCTCTTCACCCATCAGGTGTTTCAACCATCTTTTATTAGAAAACTTTGCTTCACAGAGGTGTGCCCCCTGTGTAGGTGTGACTGACAGACAGCACCTTGAGCATAGAGCCCACAACCCTGACAATGTCCTTTTAGAAAGAGCTACAACCAAAAAATACAGATTCAAGCCAAAAGTCGCCTTCAGAATTAGAATTTTTTACAGACTAAGTGATCAGAAGGAATCCCAAAGCAGTTAAAATATTGGCATCCACAAAAGAATCAAAGAACAGAATGCTACCACGGAGTCCTCTCAACACAAAGGCACCTTTCAAGAAACATGTATGTATTTTTTGCTGTTTTGAAAGCTCAGTTAGCATTTATCAGAAAAGGCAATTAAAGTTTTCCAGTCAAACTGGAAAAGAAACAACAAGCAATTGGACTGAAATCAGAGAACTGTTTCTCTATAAATGCCAACACTTAAAAGAAACACCAACAAAGCTAAAAAAACACTATGAAACAACCCCCAAACTCTAAGATCTGTATGACAGTTATCCCCAAATTTCCTGCTGGTCCTTGTACATTTTTCTCTCTCTCTCCTCTTCAGGCAGCAGACTACTCAGCCAACAGAATAAGAAAACTTATGTCCCCACCTGCTCTACTTGGGCCAGAGTACTGAATACATCTTTGGTGCTCTTAGCAGGAACCTGGGCCTTCATAGGCTCAGGGAGTAGAACAAGAGGGACATTCAACAGCAGATGGACATATTCCAGAAAACCGTAATACTTCACTAAAAGCAGGACAGACCATGCAGGGAATTTCCACAGTAGTAATTGTGTGGTCCAATAATGCTGCTTTCCTCCTTTAAACTCCTCCAAGCAGCTTTTAAAATTCAGCTGGGATGCACAGAAAGGATATAATCCAATTTGTCATTAAGACTGGGCCTGAATGAAGCAGCCCAGAGTATCATGAGGTTCTTCTTCCCTTCTTCTTCCTTTTGTTTCACTGACAGAGCATGGTTCTGCCAAGGGCTGCGGGGCTCTCATCTGAGATCCACCTCACAGAGCATCACACGTTGCACAGGAGCAGCGTGGGGAGGCAGATAGCAGCCATACCCCAAGCATCAGTACAGCAACTCAACCCAATCATTAAGATAAGCAGGGTTGCCTAAAGAGACTGTCTGAAAAGCAGTACTGGGCCATGAAGGGGTGTTTGGGAGCAAATGGCCTAGAACTTGCCCGTACTGGATCAATTCTACCTTCCCCTCGCTGCAATTGTACTGTGCAAAATGAGTATTTTAGTCTCATATTTCTAGGAACACATGCCGGTGGCTACTGTTACAATAAAATATGAACACTGCATTGTGGAGAAAATGACCATTAATCCTGTAATGTGCAGTCATTTTTACCAATTCGGCACATTTCTTTAAATAACCAAGTACATGCAGTAGATGGAAATGCATTTAAATAAACTGAAATAGATACAGCATGAATAATTAAAGCTGGCAGGAAAGTGTGCATTGTGGGCTGCTAGTGGAAATAATTACTGATTTGTCTTATTTACAGTGGAGCCTGGATGCAGGATCAAAATAGTGCAAGTTAGTGAAAATGTCTTAAGACTGCTCTTATACTAGCACTAATATGTATTTCATCTTGAAAAGTACACCAAATAGGTTTTGGATTTCTACAATGTCTGACTGTGTTCTCCTATTTCAGGATTACGTTACCCAGCACATAAACTCTATCAAATAGCACTGATTTAAAGAGGAATATAATTCAAACCTGTGCCTAGTACATCAGCCTGCAACATCATCTATTAACATTATCAGACACTGTAGAGTTGAGCTTACATTATATCCCCTAAAAACTCAGCATCTTAAATATCAGAATGTTGAAGGAAAAAGTAGATCATAAAATCAGTGAAGAAGTACTAAAGTGCTTGCACCTTTATAATATGCCAGGTTTTAAACAGATTTGTTTAATTAAAAAATAATCTACTTTGAACATGCTGGTTCTTGAATGTTAGGCAGTTCTTGCAAACTGCTTTAGAGCCAAAAAAAATCGATAATGAAATATACTTCCGATATAAGGCTGGCAAAACTGTGACCTCAATCTATTAGAAAATGTTGTAGATTTAAAAAAATGCTATTTTAAATTGATTCCTTGGCACATGAAAGCTTTAGAAAAAAAGTTAACACTTTCTGATTGGCATACCCCAACAATATACTTGCATCATGATTATTAAATCCAAAATGAACCTGGATGCTAATTAGCTATGTTTTAGAAGAGGGAAAACAAGCAGTGATCATTCAAATAACAGAAGAGTAGCTGTAGACCAAGGAATTGTGTCAAATAAAGAAGATCTCCTCGATGAGACGACTCTCCTCCATCTGCTCATCTGCTCTGCTCCTGGGGCTGCAGGGGGTCTGGCACCAAGAGGAGGACAGCCTGCGGCTCACAGAGCAGGGCGTGTGAGTTCTGTTCTTGTCACAAGGTTCTCGGCAGAGGTGTTCCACAGCTGATACGGGGTTCATACCTTCCACCAGGTCAAGAAGAGAGGCTTCGTACCTGCAGAAACACACCGAGAAAAGAGCTCTATTAAGATCACAGCACTATGCAAGAACTGAATCCAGTTTTCCTGCCTCCATAAATCAGACTAGACCTAGATTTGTCTGACAGGGGCCACCGGCACAGAACGAATTTTGCTGTATGGACTCCTGTCAGTAATTTTCAAGTACACAGAGATACTGAAAAAGAGGCAAGCAAAGCACGGGTGCTCAGGTTACTTTAGGCTGTTTCATCAGCTTTTCCATTTGAGGTCTGTATTGTCTTAGCTGTACTCTGGAGACTGAACACAGACCTCAAAGAGATGACAGTCAAATACACCAAACAAGACAGACCCATGCCGGTAATGGTAAAGTGACTTATACACATGATGCACTCTTTTTTTCTTTTTCTTTTTTTTTTTTTTTAATAGACCTCTACACTTGATTTAGTTTCTCAGGGATTTGAAAACAGAAGGACACTTTATTATTATTGCCACAAACTACCTGTGCTTCCTGTAAATCTCCTGTGTACTATACGGAGTCTGTCTGGTGGAGGCACTGAAGGAATAGAATCTAAGCAAGGCAATACAAAATCAACACTTGAGGAACCAAGAGAAAAGACAAAGGTGCTAAGCATCACTCAGGCTGTCCTTTTAAGTGCAAGTATAGATGTGGGGGAAGGTTGCAAGCCAATGTGATCTGGAAATGCTCACTGAATAATGGCAGGTGTTTGAGACAGGGACTTCCTATTAATATTCACAGGAGACAAGATTTGATCTAAATACCAGCACAGTATTGATCATTACAAGATATTTCCTCCTGTCCGATTTTAAATGTCTTAAACAATACCATTTCCACTGCTTCCCTAGGGAGCATGTTCTCCAGTGATCTCCCAGTGATATGTAAGAGATATCACTCCAGAGTTTTACCCAAAAGTCTCTTTGCTCCATGCTGTTAGCACCAACTTGCCCGATGTTCCCAACCCTGAAATGATTCACAGATTCAAAGACTTTCATGCACGAAACACTATTCACATCATTCAACCGAATGAAACTATCAGCACAAGTGATTGGATCCATAGGGTACCTCTCCTGTAAGCAAATAGAGTTCATCTATAGTATGAGGAAACAGCTCAAGCTGTTCTCTTCTTTGTGAACATCCTCTGTTTCTACTTTTGTGACTGCAAGAATCTAGAAAGATTAAACAACTAAGACAGCTGGGGGAAGTTTCTCAACTCAGATGGGATGAAGAACAAATGTTTACAGCAGTTTATGGATGTGAGAGATTAGCAGTGGCCAATGTACCTCCTAAAGGCAGATCCCCACCTGTGCTGTCCAACAGCCTTGTGCAGCAGCAAGCAGGTAAAAGGTTTTCCTACTGTGAGCAAGCCATGGCATGAAGAAAACCCTTCTTTATCTTCACAAGTACTATATCCCATCCATCATCAGAACACTGTCATAGTATCATTTACACTGGGAAAAGACCTCCAAGGCCATCGAGTCCAACCTTTAACTGGTCACTACCCTGCCAACCAGACCAGAGCACCGAGTGCTACGCGTAGTCATTACCTGAAAGCCGCCAGGGGTGGTGACTCCACCACCTTCCTGGGAAGCCCATTCCAGTGCTTGACATGACAAGTTACTTCGTCCATAGTAAAATAACTCATTTTTATGTTTGAGACACAGAGCTACTCCCTCAGCTCTAAAGAGTTAGCAGTGGTACTGTGTGTTAATACCAATGTTAATGGTCACTACTGAAGTTATGCCATAAAAGCTATTTCTTTCAATTTTTATTGTTTCTTCCAATCTGACAGTCAGTGTCACTTCTAATACAGTCTGACTTGACATTACTGCCTCGCAGAACTCTCTCCTGTTTGACTACAGATATGCTAGCTTTAATCTCACAATCAAAAAGCCAATTTGCAAATTTCTTTACCACATTTTAAGCTTGTCTACATGTCTTTCTCTTATCTGTCTAAGTAGCAAAAAATTAGTAGCTCAAAATGAAAAAATACATCTTTTCTTCCAATTGGATGGTGTTTGTGGTTAACTCTACGCAAATGTGATGTCTTTTAGTTACCCTAACCAAATAGTTCAGGGGGACATAAAGTTCTGGGTAGCCAAACCAGATCATTTTAGAGAAGTCTGTTGTTTGTACTAGGATTCAGAAAGTACTCTTAGAAACCAAAACTCCTCAAAGATATCTCCAACATACAGTAGAATAAGCTGCACTGATAGCAAAAATTAGTGCACAGATATATGAGACTTTTCACACAGAGAAAGTTTAAGACTAGACTCTATATAGATACACACATATGGTTTGAACCTCAAAGAAACCCAGTTAACACATACACTGCTTTCATTAGCCACACCTAAAACTTCTTTTTAGATTAATCTAGTCTAGCATACAAATGCTTATCTCTTCTGATGGTAGTGCTATCATAAAATTTCAATTTCTCCAGCAGCCACATGCAATCACAGATTAGACAGGTGAAACCAAACCAGCCAGTGCATTTACAGCAAATGTGCAGGCCCTAGATTTCAGCAGTACCTTCAAGTTCATTTCTTCTGCAAGTTTATCTAAGTTTTACAGCATTTTTCCTATCAGGAAGGCTAAATGATTTGGCAGATTACAAGCGCAGCAAATAGCAAAGATTATGTAAAAGACCAGGTGCTGTAAATCAGTCTATTTGACACCACAGTTATATATGCAATAAAGTGAATGAACTCTGCTAACAGAGCTCTATCTGATAAAGAGAATGCTCCTTGCAGGTATTTAGTGCTTAATCCTAGGATAATGGTTTGCCCTGGTTTTTCTAAGTAACATCAGACAGCATCTGGCTGGAGGCAACAGAGTAGGCCTAGAATAGTTTGAAACTCACAAAGACAATTTTCTCACAATTTATTTGTATCCTAACATTTAAAGAGACACAATCAGAATACTTTAATACTGAAATGCAACTTTCTGTAAAACCAGGGTATGTATTCCTTGCATGACTTGAATAAAAACATAAGTAAAATCAGGCATTATACTATTATTATTATTGTTAAATATTATTTATTATTATTACTACAATTAGTGGCTTCAGTGAAGTCAAAGCCACAGGATCACCCACCCAAGAGTCAGAACATTCCAAACTAGAAAACTGATTTGGCAAACTTGGCTTGTGAATAGTGAATGCTCTTTTAAAGCAAACTAAAGGCTAAGGGTCCCCTTGTATTGCTCCTGCTTTCAAAGGAGGAAAAAATCCCAAATTCTGCAGAAGTACCAGCAGTGTACATTAAGCCACATACAGAAATTCCTCACGAACAGATGTTCAACCAAGCAACCAAATGTCCCATCAGTGCTGGTGCTTATGCACATTTCCTTTGATAGGTTTTGCCCTCCCAACAAAAGGAAAATGGCATGGGCAACTGTCCCTTTAAGGATAGTGATAATTCAGTGTGTCCTCACTTATTTGGTATATTTGCCAGTGTGTTGGAAGGTCAGTGAGCAAGGGGAGTGTAACCCAGGTTCTTGTTAATGGATCCCTTGGAGTGAATTAGACTGAAATGTCATATAGTCCAATGGCTTAAAATATAGGCTTGGTGTGACTGTCCAGGTACCTCCCCTGAGCTGGGGGGGTTGCTTTCATTGCTCTGGTGGAAGGCCCCAGAAATGAGTCTGGGGGCACTTAGGGAGTCTTTGATAGTCTTTTGATAGTCTTCTCAGGGACTGCCTCTCAGTTGAGCCAATGAAATGCCCCACCAGATTTTCCCCCACGGGAAGGGAGCAGTTTAACAACCGAGGGAGTTACACAAGGAAGAGCAATTAGCATAGCAAGAAGCACCATCTCGCCTTGCAGGATCCAGGCCCTGATAGTTCACCTCTTCCGTCTCATGCAGACTAGCATATGTACACCCAAAAACTCACCTCCTCTCTCAAGAGATGCAAACCTGGCCTCCACAAAGCACCCTAGCACCTCCACAAAGGGGCTAATGCTATGAATCATTAATCATTAATCATCCAGTCTCTCACAGCATCTCCACAACAGACTGGAAAATAATCTCTTTTTTTGACATTTCTCCCATGTATACTTTTTCATCTAACTTTAATGAGCTTGAAAGTCTGCATGTTTCATCATGGGAGAAGAAAATTTGTAAAGTCTACAAGTTGGAATTAGAAGTCTAACTATTTAGACAGATAAAGTTTGGTGAAAGTAATCTTCTAAAGTCTCCAAAAAATTCATCAGGAGACAGAATACCAAGAAGTAGTGAGTGTATGAAGCAAAAGGAAGGCAGGGCCATGGGCAAGAGGATAGAGATGAGAGTGGGGAGACTAGACCACAGTAAGCTTTGAAGCTCTTCTTTCGATGAAGAGCTTTCACCTTTGCTTTTATTGTAGAACATAAAACTCCAAATACAGCTCACACAGCAGCACAGAGATGCCCAATCCAGGAGGCTGGTACCACTGGGATCAAGCTGGTACAGCTGGGTCAGAGCAGAACTGCGACCTGGGTAGCAAAATCCACTCTGGTCAGGCATTGCACAGTGCTGTGAAAGCATTCCCTTCATCTCCTCTGCATTACTAAAACAGGCTGCTAGAAATTTGTCTCCTCAGCTACTAGAACCCTTTTAGAAATTTTATTAGAAACTCTCAGCATTGGCTCCTAATTAAGTATCTAGTAGAGTTTATAAACTCTAAATGTACAAAGAGTTTTGTAGTCTATCACTTAGGTAACAGGAAACATCATAAACCATTATGATTCAGAAAAGATCATTAACCATTCACATTTTGAAAAAGAAACCAAAATAAACACAAGATGGCACAGACCCAAATCTCTCTTTCCACAGTGTGTCTTTTCCACTGCTCACGCAGCAGGAATACAGCTCTCTGAATACCTAGAGGTGAATCTTACTTCATCTCACATTTCCAAACTGAATGGAAAGGAAGGCTTTCACATTTTTATGATGAACACACAAATAGGGTTGATGCTCTGGGAACGGTAAGACCACTTATGCCCAGGATGGCTGGTGAGAAAACACCTGAAACCACTTGGTATTTCTTCTGATAAAAGGACAGTGATCTTGAAGGTAACCACAAAGCCTACCTGCCTCAATTGGCTGAATTGTGATATTTATTTATTTAGACAATTGGGATATGCCGATGGATTTTTAATGTTTGTCTATTTCCCACTGCTGGTAAAATATATTTCTTACACACTCCCTGTCCAATTTTTAAACTACACTAATGTACTTCCATATCATGCAGTCCCATTTAGGTAATAATACTATTTGTTTCTTCCTGAAAAAAAAAAAATCAGCACAACTTCAACAAGTTTGACATTTGGAGGAGCAGGAATCTCCTTATGAGGCAAAATAACTAAACTTATTAGAGTCATAAATACTCAGGCAGCAAAATATATGTATATTTCATTAAACAAGCAGTGTCAGATAATATTTGATCATTATATTTAGAGATATCTTTTCATTTACAGTCTCTGAAAATTTATTCTTCAGCCATAAACATTTAAAAAACACACGGAATGTCTCTTTACAAAGTGATGGCATTTCAGCAAAGCATACTGGCAATATGGTTTTGTAGCTGTATAGCCTTACTTTATTTAACTGTATATACCAGAGGAAATAAAAAGGTTTATTTTTATATTACTGCTTATATTTTCAGCATAAAGTTCAAAGTGATTTACTAATGTTACATGAATTGCCTTTGAATTACGGTACTGTATTGTGCCTAAGTACAAAGCCTAACACTATTTTGTATTCATAAAACACCACCTGCCCCTGAGCACTTTACAAATGCTAAATACAGCTTAAAACACATTCAAGGGGTAGGGAACAGATCCATTTTACAGAAAATTAAACAGTTTATTGTTATGATAGAGCAAATATCAAATCACTGTTTGACTGTAACAAACAGGGCAAATGAAAGCAAAGAAAAAACAGAGGCACATAAGAAGTGGCCTGAGCAACTTCCAACTACCTGAAACATGAAGACACCACACTAGTGATATAGCCTGGGGTTATATGGAAGAAACAGCTGATCACTCACACTCAAGCTAACCCAAGCTCTACAAGTGAAGGGAAGAACCCAACCCAAATTAAAGGGTCCTAAGCACTTTCGGCCATCTTGAGTCTGGCATCCACAATTACACCATAAGGGATGAGAGATTATCTCCATGGCTTGTTCAACATCCATGTACCAACCAACTGTCCACAAATTTGCCTAATTGTTTTTTCAACCTACAGTTTCCACAATGTCCTATGACAGCAAGCTTAGGAAGTTCACTGCTCTTGACAGATATACTTTTGCTTTCTGTTTTAGTACCTTGCTAGTGTTGCCTTAAGGACTGACTGCAGCAAGTCTCTTTCACATGGTTGAATCTGGTAAAAAACAGCTGCACATTCAATTTATCCACCACCTTCACAATTTTGCACTCCTGATAATTTTCTCAGTCTTTGCCTATCTAAAGTCACTGCTTCTTGGTCTCTCCTTAAACTGCTTCATCCTGATGATCAAATTAATTGTTCTGAACACCTTTCCTAGCTTCCACTACAGCTTTCTTGAGAGGCAAAGACCAAGCAGAATCAAAATGTGGGTATAGCAATACCTATGTATCCACAAACTGTTGAGAAATTCCAGAAAGGTTTGAACTCCACAAATCCAACCACCTGCTCTGAGTTCAGTATCACATAGGCATGGTGTTGATGGCTCTTCCCCAGGTAAATTACAGTTTAATTCGCTCACTTTAGACTGATCTTTTTGGAGTTGTTTGCTACTGCTGTATCATTGGACTACCTGAAAGAACTTAGTATCGAAACACACAAATTTATTAGGTCACCCAGGAGATTTTGCTGTTCACTTCTCACCCCAGGTCACTGATGAAGAACCACTCCAGTGAGTTCCTGGGCGATCCTCTGCTAACTCTAAAAAATGAACATTAAGTCACTTTGCTTGCTATCATTTAACCAGCAGTAAATCCCCACAAGGAATAGTCCTCCAATCCTACAGAAACTTGATTGCTTTAGCAACTTTTGGTGTGGAACCTTGGCAAAAGCCTTTTGAAAATCCATAGGCATGAGCTGATACCTCAGATTCTTTCTTCTCTACTCCCTGCTCTGTGAGAATAATCTGAGTCTTAAGCAGCAGGCTATTTGGCTGAGGAAGCCTCAGATGAATATGTCAATGACCATCAGAGGCTGGTTGGGTAGGAAATGAAAGCCGAGAAAGAGAAGCTGACTTTGCAGTCATTCCCTGAAAGGCCACACATCAGGATAAGGGAGCTTGTCTTTCATGTGTGAACTGCACCTTCAGTGACCAAAACACACCCTGGGGGGATATTCCCACGTACTTAATGACAAGACACCAAATCAGAAAAACAAAACAAAACTAAACCACAATACAGTAAAGGACAATTCATGAGGCTGAAATACCAAGAGAAGGAACAAGATTAAATTGAGAATTAGAGACAAAGAGACTGTGACAGCCTGAGATTTCCATTTTACTTTCAAGCAGGCTGGAACTTAGAGCAGATACTTCACTGTGGGATACAGGAGAGGCAAATTTAACAATGCTATATATGTATTTAAACAAAGTCCAGGTGGAGGCATACACCTGCAACAGGTCTGTATCTTCTAAAAGCATTTCAGAGTTTCTTAATTCTTAAAAAAAAAGATTAGACTGCAGAATATTTCAAAACAATTTTTAAAAGATCTGAGCCTTTTATTTAAAATGTATCACACAATGTTAAACAGAATATATTTATACAGTGTCCTCAGCAAGAGCCTCCTGGAGTACTGTAAAACCCACACCCACATAGTAGAGAGCTTACACTATCACAGACTTTTAGAGAGCTCTCCGAGGCAGTATTCACAGAATCATAACCTACAGAAGGAAAAGACTTATTAGATCATCCAGCCCTCTCCCTGCTGACAGAACTGCTCCCTACAGTGTGCTTCCTCACATTTGTTGCTAACAATCAGCCTCTCACTACTCTCCTTGGGAAGCCATTCCACAGCCAAATATATCTCATGCTATCATTACCATTATTACTTATTTATGGGCCACAGTATAACCTAAAGGGCCTTGATCAGGATCAGGGGGACCAACTCTAGCACCACTTGTAAGAGCACTCCTCTCTCCAAAGGAGCACACAGTCAAAGAGATAAGCCAAAGCCCAGTGGGAAACATATAATATACCATTAAGGAGAACAGAATAGCACGGGAAGTGCCACAAATGTTCCATGAATTTTTGCTTCAGAGTTTGGTGGGAGGGAAAGGTATGTATCATGAATAAGAATATCTTTCTGATAGTGACCTAGAGATAAAGGTGACTTTCTTCCCCCAAACTTCATCCTATTAGTTATGGCTAAAAATCTGGCCCAGTACTCAGAAATCCATCTTCTTTTTTTGACGCAAATACAACACCTTAAGTATTTAAACAATGCTACATTTTTTCCTTCTGCTCCAGTCTCAGTTAACATTTATCTGAGCCACACATATTTCAATATTCTCTCATAAATCAATACCTCCAGCATTGCAACAGATTTTTGCCACTCTCCTTCCATCCTTGAAAATTTTTTTTCCAGTAAGCAATCACCAGAAATAAGCCCCATATCCCCTAAAGGGACTGCACAGAAATAGAGAGGAGATCAGCTCCCTCCAGCACTGACACAATGCTTGTCTGTGCACATTCAGCCCTTCTGCTGCTGCTTCCTTGCTCCACAGGCCCCTCCCTTACCTGTAGGTCTTGCAGAGCAATGAATTCAATGCTTCGTTTTCTGGGGTTACTAACAATCATCACCAAATCGTGTGGAAAGCAGCAGTGGACATTACAGCCCTTGCAGAGGGGAATGTGGAGAGAAGCAGCAGAATTGCATAACAGTATCACACGTCTGCTAACTGAAATGTGCTGTGCTTGGCAGTGTTCTGGAACTAGCCTGCACCAGAACGGTAAACAATAGTAAAGAGCTAAAGAGGACTTGAAAGAGGCTGAGGACTTTGGTTTGCCCCTGGCCGTTTGTATACCAAGCAGTGCCAGTGCTCTAAAGAACACCAAATCCAGCAACAGCATCTCAAAAACCTTGTGCCCTAAGGCAGAGCTGATAAAGAGGTCATTTTTTCCCCCCAGTTTTCACCCTGGCTTTACCTGTGATAGCATCCAAGCAGCTGTAATTACTGAAACAAGAGTTACTACTGCTCCCATTTCTCCTTGCTACACAAGCAGGACATTTTCATTTACCTGCTTGTCAGAGACCAACACCTGCTTTCCTCACTTTTCCACACTCTCATCTCAATGCTCTCAGTGCAGTTATCCTACCTCTTTGCTGCTGGTAACTCAGCCTTTGTTATTTCCCCACTGGACTCAGATCCTGGTGCCCTGTTATCAACCAGCCAGATACAATTCAAAGTGCTGCTTCACTGGTTTTGTCTCTGTGAGCTTTTAGTAGCTAAATAATAACTAACTAACTAACTAAAGACAAAGAATAAGAAACACCACAGATCATTTCTTTTAAGGTATGGCTGCAGGCTGCAGCTGAATTGGCATAACTGAGGTTGTAATAATTCTGGAAGGGGGAGGGTGAACAATGACATGAGTGCTGGGAAGTAAAGAAATCTTTTAAATCAGATCTGCCAGTGACAGAAAAATAATTTAGAATGAAGTTTTTGTACAAAAGAGAGAAATTACAGAACCAGGTAACTACCACAGAGTTTAACAACCACCTTCTGCAATCACTCTGTTTGTATTGTCCTTCTCTCCCCTCCCACACAGCCGCTTCTGTGTCATCAAGGCTGAAAGCTATTCAGATCAGAAAATGAACCTTGGTGTATGTACAACACCTGGGGCCCTGATTCTGCTGTGATATTACATAACAACTTTGCACTTCAGAGCACACTTAGCTTTATTCCTTTTAAACACTCTGTCATCACAGCACATCTTCAGCAAGATCTTCACCCTTTATTGTTCTGGGCCAAAACGAAGCTGTCATCATCTTTTCTGCCATACTTCATCCCCCTACATCTCCTGCCTTAACAGCCCTCCTTTTCAATTTTTTACGTACAAGTTTGTCCCCAAGCATCCTTCCCCTCAAAGCAAACTCTAATACAATGAATCATCTTCAAAACTGTGCCTTTTCTTTTATAATGTACTAAAGTCTCTGACAAAGGGTTGTATATATATATGTCATGGTATGAGTCGGCACCTCCTCTCTGCCAGCCTCAGTGCCACTCCTCAGTTTTGATTTCTTTTCAAGTTTTCATCTCTTCTTCCTAGCACACTTTCAGAAAAGCTGGGGCTACTTCACCCTAGAATTTTGTGAGTATTAAACAACTATACAACAATTTTCAGGGGCATGGCTCAGGGGGAAAGAACCCCACCACACACAGCTTGCAAAGTCTATCACCATTTACATGGATTAGCAACCTGTCTTTTTCGCAAGCTCAGTCCAAATTCCCAGCTGCCAGATAATAAATCAACTTTTTGCTTCAGTTGTACAGTCATTGTGAGATCTGCATAGTTTTAGGTCAAGCATTTACACCCGTTTTATGATTCCGAAGTTTCTTACCTTGTCATTTAGTCACTGAACTGTGAGTTTTCACTGACTTTCTAACCATTGTGGCAAGAACTGTGAGTAGCTGTGCAAGATTTAAAACCTCACTGAGCAGAGGAGCAAAATCAGGCTGCAGTAATTTAAAATATATACTGGAGTGGAATCGTGACCCTATGGAAGCCAATGGATGTTCTGCCACCATTTCACTGGGGTTAGCTTTCTCCCCTGCCATTTCTTGTGCTGGGGTGACTAAGTATTGCAAGCTCTCTATTTTACAACCTGGAAATAAGATGGCTCAGAATGCTTGGAAATAGTTTGTTCTACCATTCTATTTTCTTTTTTTTCCCCCCCTATCATGGTAAAATATTTTTACATACAGTCAATTTCTGTACCTAAACAGCAATTCTTCTTGTGGTTCTGCATGATACTTCCTCTCCTGCTTGTCAGCTTAATTTCTTCTGCTGTGGCATGGAGTGTGTAATAGCAAATCTGGCACTCAAATTCTTCTGTTTCTTAATTATCTCTGCCCTGTCAGCTATATCAGTGAAAACAAGTTGGCATTAGACAATTCGGATACAAGTAAACATCAAGTTGTGATAATATAGAGTCCTGCATTACTGTCATTATGGAAAAAGCTGTTTCAGGGAGGCTTAAAAAATTAAATAAGCCCAGCACTTCTAAGTGGCGAAAAACCTAAGGATATCTGAATTATCCTTCAACATCTTAATCATCTGGGAGAATCATGGTCTTATATAATGGCCATTTAAAATGAAAGGTTTGCTACTCTGCACGGTTACCACTTCCTTTCTAATTGTGAATTAAAGTATAATTTAGGGTGGCTGTATGCCAACTTGACTAGAAAAACTTAGACAGTAACTCTGGTTGAAAGAAGCAGGGAGAAAAGCAGTTAGATTTCTTTAAGTAATAGAAAATCACTCACCAAGTTGTACTTTAAAACAAAACACTAGAGCTTTAACTTGACAAACTGACTTGAATTAAACCACAGAAAAAAGTGCTTGCACTGTAAATCTTACAGGGCAGAAGTGATGGTGGGTTATCATTCTGTTTATTAGCATGCATTTTGGAGAGTTCAGGGCAAGTATGGATACGCATTCATTCCATTTTATGCTGCACATTACTGAAAACACATTCGTCATAAATAATTCATAAATGCATTGTCTGAAATTTCAGATTCCAAAAATACAACACCATTTTCAACTTTATGGTTGCTTGGTCCTCAAAACAGAAACAGACAATTGGATGGATGGACTTCACAAACCTGGTAAGAACCCATCAGTCAGAATTACACTCCAGAGGTAAATGCAAACATCTCCCAGCCTCTGATCCCTATAAGTAAGGCCATGATGATAGATCCTGTGCTTGTGCTAGCAGTCCCTTGGTAGGGAACAGATAGAAAAGAGAAAGGGCAAAAGTAACCACATAGTGAAGTGTGGTAGAGAGCTAGTAAATTGAAATTGAGTAGAAATCCAGAGTAACTTAAATTTAAAGTATATTAACAGTCAAAATAAAAAGACTAAATATAGCTTGTCTTGCAAAAAGCCCATTTTTCAGACAAGACTGCACTAGAAACTTGAGCTCTGTTTGTTCTCAGCTTTTTACTGGTATCATTTTGTTTATGACATAGTAACTGGCATCATATTTACACCAGCTATGCTAGCACAAGAGAGGTGAATAGGTTCTTGCACTTCATCTGAAGTCCAATTCCTGCAGGGAGCAGAGTGACCACAATACACAAAAGAATCTGAAGCATGCTTCACAGGCTAGAGTGCTTAGGGTTTATATATGCTGTGATTTCTGTATCTTGCTGACATTATATATGCAGATTATACTCAGTTGTTTTTTTATCTTCATACCATGTTCAAAAGCCTGACATCAGATAGCAACTGCTTTTCAGCCAGACTGGGATTCACTTGCTCTGTGCTACTCACCTCTCAGTGACAGGCACACACAGTTTTGGGTACCTTATCTAGAGAAACCTTTGGTGCCCAGCTCCTAACAGAACAGCCCACGATCTCCCTATCCACCAGCTCTTTATATGAACTCATTCCCTCAAATATGCCTGAGAACAAATATTGCAACTGAGCTCAAATACTTGGCATCCCAACGCACTAACTGCTTGGGTGCAGACCATATGTGAAAACACAATGTATCATAAAAATTGTATTCCAGTACCCAACTGCTGTAAAACTTCCCACTCGGTGCTCCATTGTGGAAAAACTGGGACTATCCGTCACTCCGTTCATTTCCAGGTGTGCTGAACTCTCTGGGGTAATATTTAAATCATCTGAGATTTCATACATCAAAGATGAGGATACATAATTCAAGAGGAGCCACTGAGATAAAACAGCTGTAAAAAATACAGTGTGTTGGTGGTGCCTGGCTCAGCATGTCAAAGAGGAGCCACTGCTGGTGAGGAGCCGCACGCCGCCGGCACCAGAGAGGGTCGTGTGGCAGAGCAGGCACAGCCGCTCTAAGATTCACAGGGACACAGCCACTGAGCAGATCTGGCACTGTGCAAGTACAGGGTTGCAAGGCACCCTACAGAAAAAACAGCAGTGAGGCGCAGAGCACGAGGCACTCAGGCCCAGTGTCCCTTGGCTATAGTCATCACACGCTAACAACCTCTTTCAAAAACTTTACACAGGTGGTAGGTGTCCCACTGAGATAAATTACCTATTTTCAGCTGCTGAACAGATGGGCAGGAAGTGAAATTTTAGTTTGTTCATTCCCAGCAGTAACTAGCAAAGATTATCTCGGCTGCTGCAGGATTACTTTTCGATAACCACACACCTGCGAACAGCCCATGATTCTGTTAGAAACTACATAAGGTCATTAACACACTACAAAATAAGGCAGGACACTTAACAGCTCAAGAAACTGATGCTAGGTCTCTCATTCCCATATTCTTCAGAATGCACTCTAGGCTGAGAGATACCAGGAAGTGTATAGAGAGGGACCTCAACAGACAGAGAAATGGGCTCACAAGCATCTCACAACATGAAACAACAGGAAATGGCTGGTCCTGTACTTGGGGAGGAATAACTTCATGCACCAGCACATGGCACATTTGACTGGCTGGAAGGCAGCTTTGCAGAGAAGGACATGAATACCTATTGTCCTGATACACAAAAAACCCTGAACTGAAGCCAGCAAAGGCCAGAACTGCTGGAAGGTCAAGGGAGTTGATCCTTCTTCTCAACTCAGCACCAGTGGGACACAGCTGGAGTGCTGTGCCCAGTACTGGACTCTCCAGTATATGAGCCATGGACCCAGTGAGGATGATTAAGGCTTTGATGTATCTGACACAAAAGTGAAATGTGAGAAAGCTGGGACAGTTCAACCTGGAGCAAATGCAGCTCAAGGTGATCTCACCAATGGGTATAAATACTAGACACAGCAAGGAAAGAAGCTAGAGCCAGGCTCTTCTCTGGAGTGAAAGGACTGGTAAGAGGTAATGGGCACAAATTGAAATACATGAAACTCCATTCAAATGGAAGTAAAAAAGTTTTCTTGCTATGCAGGTGCTTGAACATTGGCACAGACTGCCCAGAGAGGTTGTTCCTAAACACAGACCAAAAGGGCAAAGACTGGATACTGACCTACCACCCATGCAATGCAGGCATGATACAAACAGGGAATTTAAAATGCCAATCAATGCCTGCAAACCAGGAATCTCCAGAAAAAAATCCAAATATTGACCAAGGACTTCTGTCCAGAGAAGTTTGCAACTCATGAAAACCAGGATTATGGGAAACCTGATGATATATTTGAACAAGGCTTTTCCCTCCCTTTCCCACATACTTCACTAAGTCACTTGCAACTATTCACATGCAAATTTATCTCAGTGTAGCCCAAACTCCATACATTTTTTTTAAAGATAGTTCATAGCCACACTGTAAAAAACTTAACAAAAATAGTTTTAGTATCTTTCCTTTAAGCTTGCAAATATTTTTCTGGCAGAACTCTTGAGCTAACTTTACAGCAAGATCTCTCAAAGGAAACAGAACTTTAAAAAAAAATAACACTACAAAATGAATGTGACCCAGGGACTTACCCTTCTATGCAACAACACGATCAGAGTGCACAGACACAGTGAAGTCCGCAGGGCGTGAAATTAAAATTTTCACACAGATACAATGAAGTAATGATACAATGTTACAACCTTGGCACAAAAATCATCTGGTTTGAGTAAAGTCAATGTCATGTGATGTTATGGTTTGTGCACTGGTAGAAAGGGTCTGCTGCTAAAAAGTTCATAACAAAACAGAAGAGGCAAAAGCAAGAAAATGGTACAGTTAATTACAATAGACCTGTACATTCTAGTGATCCAGACATCCCTTAAGATGCTCATCACAGTCAAATCTGGCTGTCAGTGCAGGCTGAGTTAAGAAAACACACTTAGCTTTCATGTCTAGAAATCTAGATGCTGAGAGGCCATTAGAAGATAAGAAAAGGATTGGCAAGGAAGGGGGAGGGAGAGAATAACTCTCTTATGAGGTCAGTTTGTTGCCTACAAACGAGGTAGATATACAGGTTCAAAATTCCAAGCATATGGATAAGAACAGGGATGCACAGAGCAATTAACAGAGTCAAGCAGAAGCTGAGATGAGCAGCAGCTGGAGCACTGTTAAAGTCCTTCTAGGAATTGCTTCACCTGTTACAGTAAAAAGAAAAGGCAGTGCTGAAAGAACACTGGCTCCTCAGCAAGAACAAGGTCATCAGAACAAGAGAGCAGCTTGGAAAATTCTGGGCAGAACCAGGCACAGGGGCACAGACACTTCAGAAGACTGTGCCACATCAGGGTGGTATCTGCAAAGCAAGCAACCTTCATACTGCAGGTACACCAACACAGTCCCACAGGGAATCAACAGATACTCTGCAGGGAGAAGGAAGCATTTTATTTTTGAGAGTATGGAAAAGTCTCTCATAAATCATAAAGTTGCTTGTGCATTAGTATGTTTCACAGAGACCCAAGAGATTGACAGACATGCATTTATTCTATAAAATATATTTACAGGCCTGAACTCTGTGGGGGAAGAATAGGAATTCCGTAATACTGCTCACCTCAAACCACAATTTTGTGATCACAGGCATGGAAATTAATGCATGCAAGAACTATTGGCAATGTATTTCCAGTAACTCTCTGGAAATGTAACAGAGACAGTCAATCTAACAGTGCAAAGGTCATTCCTTACAAGACAAGTTTCTCATCCTACTGATCCAACACACTACACACAGAGAAACATACAGCCAAATGTGACTTAATAAAAACTTCAAGTCTTCAGCTTATTAATTTTTAAAAAAATTTTCTCATTTCATTCCAGTGATTTCATTAGGTTAGACTTCTTCATCTTTATTATAAAATAATCAGAACTGAAATGTTCCAATAAACCCAATTTCTGTTTTAAGTAGTAAAAGATGATTCAACGCAGATGAAGCAAAAATGAAAGTTAAAAGTACAATGGCATTAGAGACTTTCAGAATATACTTTAAAAGCTGTTAAATATATAAATTATATATTAGTACTCTAGAATGTCTTTGATTGTTTTTACATAAAAAAAGAACTGTATCAACAGAATTTTTTTTTCAGAGAGTAATAGAATAGTTTGGGTCAGAAGGTACTTTTAAAGGTCATCTAATCCAATCCTCTGTAATAAGAGACATTTTAAACTAGGTAATTTTCACTATGTTCTCCAGCAGTGTTGTTCTCTAGGAACAAAGCACAATACTTTAAAACTTACAGGTGGGAAGAAACAAAGGTGAAAAACAAAGGTGACTTAAGTCATCACCATTAAAACAGAGAGAGCTAACTTAGTACAGGGCAGAAACAAAGATACAATATTACTCTCATTAAAAGGTTTAGATTTCCATCGTATTTCCAAATGATTTCCCTCCCAACACACTCAGACTAGAAGAAATAATTCATTTTTCTCCCCTCAAAGGGCCATAAGTACCATCCATCCGAAAAAAACCCCACAAAACACATAAAAATTAACATACATGGCCCCAAACTACTGGGGAGCTTGAAACATGCTTCAAGGAGAAATTTAGTTAAATATTATCAGTATGTACAACTAAATAAATGGTGAAGAAACCAGCAAGATACTCTTTTCCTTCATGATTATCTAAATGTTAAAGAGATAGCTTCAGTGCTCTAGTCACAGCCCATCACAAAGCCAAACTTAACAACGATCAATAACATGTGTTTTTGAAAAGGAAATGTAGCCTAGGAAGAGAAAAAAGTCACACCTACAGTAGAAACTGCACTCAGCTTAAATAAAGTTGTGACTACATCATCACTCTCTGTTTCCTTCAACTCTGTATCAGAAAGCTAAAGGTATGTTACCTGATTCAGGGTTCCTCAAAGTAAAGCCAACATATTCAGCTCAGTAGTTCAAAGTTCAATATTCTTTACACTGAAACACCACCATTACTTTCCCTAAAGAAATGTGGAAGATACATTGGCTCTTTCATTACCCTACTCAGGAAAAATCAGGGCCTTTAATCTTCTGTTATGATGTCCTATTGAACTCATGACAGATATGTAACATGGTAAGATTGAGACACAAGCCCAAATACTGGATTTTTCACAATCAGAAATGGCTTAACAAGGATGATAAGAGACAACAGTTATTAAAAATAGATAGCTATTTAAAAATCATTATTACAATCCCTATATTAAGAATGACTTTTAAAAGCTGGATAAATTAGAGGAAATTACAATAACAATCTTAAAATATGTGGAGTTTAGAAGTACAACAATGATAGAAGGTCAGGACACGAGCTTACTGCTGCTTTCTGTCTTCATTTACATCATCTGAATAAGCCATCTCACAACTCTGTCTGATGCCCACCAGTTTTTCCAGTAGACAAGACAATAAAGAATTGTTCCCTACTCATTTTCTGCAGGTCACATTTAATTTTATGAAATTTTAATAGTATCCTAAACTTAGCCACCTCTTTTCCAAGCTGAAGAGTCCTAGTTGTGCTATTCATTCAATAAAATCTCTCTCACATCTGGGAGCAATCCATTGCACAGCCCAGATGTGACAACCAACACACAGTAACCACTACTGAGCAAAAGTTTGCTACAGCAAACAGCAGTCTTTCACTTCAGAATTGAAAACAATATAAAAATGAGAAAGCTTATTAAAAATACTAGTCATACTAGAGCTCCAAAAATGGAGATTCAACCTATGGAAAAATAGTTCAGAATGATGACAAGAAACCTTACCAATTTAAGTGAAACAGTAAACTGTCATCTGGTCATGTCTAAATTAAGAAAATGGAACAAACTGCTAGCTCAAGGAAAAGGGAAAAAAAAAAAACCAAACCAAAACAACAACAACAAAAACATGACAAAAACAAAAACAAACAAACAAAAACCAAACCAACAACAAAAAACAAAACAAACAAACAAACAAAAAAACCCAAACCACAAAAACAAACACACCCACAAACTCACAACCAAAAACCCCACAAAATCAAACCCCACAAATAACTCCAGCCAAAGACTAAGGGTTATTTTGCTGAAAGCATTAGGTCCAATAACAAATACCAGTTTTAAGTATATAAAATATAGGAAGTTTAAGTTAAAACTAGAAGAAAATGAAGTTACAAAATGAACCGGATGGTAAAGCCACATTGAGAAAAACTCAATGAGATGAACATTCCCCATATACAAAACTACAAAGTCTCTGAAGCTACAGAGGACACAGTGGAAGACCTTTTTATAGCTGAGATGTCCTGCAAATAAATTACAGAACAAATCAACATGAATGAACAATAATGAATTGGTGGTATCAGCTGGTACTCGCTCAAACTTTTGAAGGAGCTCAGGTATGAAAGAGCTGAACTACTAAGTGTAGCATGTAACTAATTGCCTAAAACTGCTCCAGTTCTGGGCAAATGCAGAATTTTTTTTTTTAAGTAATAAGGAATTAATAAACTCAAAATATTGGTAGAGACTAAATACAAAGTCTTCATTCACTGAGGACCTCTACAAGATTCTTAAGATTATTATGCATCTAAAAAAGAAAAGTATAATTTATATAGTCTATCTGGAGTTCCAAAAGTCCTCCAACAAAATCTATTATCAAAGACTTAAAAGCTGACATAAACTAAGAGAAAAATCCATTAATGGATAGATACTAGCTAAAACTCAGGAAATTAAGAGAAAACATTAAAACTGGTCTGCCAGAAAGAGGTCAAAGAGGTCACCAGTGGAGCTCACAGAAATCTGTGGGGGCCTGAACTCTTTAATGCATTCACAAGTGGCCTAGAGAAAGGACAAATAAGGAAGAGACGTTTGCTGACAATACCACCCTATTCATGGTAGCTCAAAGAAAAGCTCAATGTCTTTATAGAGGCAGAAAACTAGAACTTCACAAAGGCTTAAAAAAGTACATTAAAAACTGGAAATGGGGCAAATCAGACACTATAAAGTAAGCAGTGCTTACTGTCCTTAAGTGACAGAGAGGCAGGAATTTATTTTTGAAGCAGGAAACCCATCAGCTGGAAATAACTGATGAAATACCTGAGAAGAAGGAGTTGTGTCTGCCTGCTGATACCATCCTCTGGTGCACAGCACATCTGACAGGCAGGGATGGGACAGGACTGGTGCAAGGCCCTGCTCAGACCAAAAATCACTGCAGTACCACATTTACTGGTGTTTGAGTTACAGGGTGTCACCCTGTAACCAGGTCACAAGAGTTCAAAACAGGAGTCTTCAAAGGAGCCATGATTTTTATTGAAAATGTTACTCCATCACAAGCTCATGTCCTGCTGAAAGAGATGCTGCATGCTCACAATCAGGCATGTACACACCCTGTCCCAAAGTGGAGGGCTTTACACCTTTGATGCCTAAGCCCTTCGATTCATAATGCAAGCACTAAAAGTATATTAATAATATACTTGCTGCACTGACCACGCAGCACATAGATTAACCCTGCATTTGCCTCCAACATATAGTGAAAATATGAATGACAAACAACTTATTTTTAGTTCCACATATATAGCTGCAAGAGGGATAACGTATCAGTGTGTGTTACTCCAGGCTTATTTTACAGCTCCCAGGATAACAGGTATCACCAAAAGGATATTTAGCTGGTTCTATATTAAAATAATGAGGGTAGCTAGCTCAGATAAGATAAGCATGAGAAATTCCGCCCTAACTATATCATCATCACAGTTAAACATCATTACTGCATGGACCAGCCAAGCACGAAGACGTGCGGTGGCAAGATCCTGCCCTAAGAAGTTTACAATCTGAAAGGCCCAGGAAAGTGAAGAAGAGAAGAAAAAAGGAATTTATTAAGCATAAGCAATATGGTGGTAGAATGGCAGACACATCTTTTGGGATAAAGGCTTCTTAAAGTAAGGTACAATTATCCTGCATATATTATTCATTAATTCCTCCCATCTCAAAAATAAACCAAACCTCCAAAAACCAAGAGGAAATGTCTCGGAAAGACAAGAGGAGAAATCACTAAAGCACTAGGAACAGAACAGTTGCTTAGAGAACCATGAAGACAGGAACCAAGACTGATCTTACCTTGCCAAGCTCTACAGAAATTGCCATCACAGTAATTCTAAAAGTTTTTAAAAGTAGAGGGCAGAACACCCAAGGTATTGGTGCAGGAAAAAGAGACAGGATTTTTTTTTTTTTTTAACACAGGAGTAGAGGAAAATACAGAGGAACCTGAAAATATTTTGAGGCTGTTTTCATTGCTGTGATTACAAATGCAAACAGGAATCACATCCAATGAACCAACATTCTCTTAAGATTTGACATGGTATTTCAGAATCTGCAAATGCAGATGGGGAAAAATTGTAAAAAATAGTAATTAAAATAACAATGAAAATTATACAAAGAGTTAAGTCAGTTTCATAACATGATCTGTACTCTATTTTCCTTTGCTTATTATTAATTTCAAACTACAATCAAGTTATTGTCATATCACTGAATGATGGAAACCTTGCCAACTACTTCAAAACTGACACGTTTTCTGTTGCACTGAGCATTCCCAGAAGACATTTCCCCTCATTTTAACACAAAATCCTGTCAGATCCACAGAGCTGAAAAAAAAAAAAAAGTGTAAAGACATGTAGCTATAATAGACCTCCCCCAACTAGTCAAGTTTGGAATAAAAGACGATCAAAAAAGACTCAAAGATCCAGTGCTAGATTAATGCAAATATCTGCTTGTTTGCAAGTGTACTTTTTGATTAAACTGGCATACATCAAGTACAATTAGAAGGGTTATTTATAACTAAGAAATACATAATTCTGCATTTTAATGAGGGTGACAATTACAGCCAACAGTTGGCAATTAACATTAATCCTTTTGCACTGCAAATCAGAATTTCCCAATATGATTTTCATTGTCAGCAATGGACACACCAAAACTGTTATTGCATAGTAGCTATTAGGTAGGCTGCTTTGACACAAATAGGTGTTCTATTACATACAGTAAAGAAAGAAGCCAATGATGTGTTAAATTTGATAACCTCAGATGTAAATACAGAATGTCACTTCAAAATTTACTTGATCTCTACAACACAAAATATAATCAAGGCTTATCATTTTCATGGCCGAACCCAATTCCAAGTTTCTCAAGAGCCAGGCTTCACAGGTGAAATCTGATTTCAACACAAGCTTAAAATCTCCCATTGTTAAATTTGGTTTAAATGCCAGCTGAGGGTTCGCATCTGCATTTCTCCCCGAGACTTCAAAGCTTTTAGTGGTTGTAACTGAAGAGAGCAGATAAGGAGGAACACTTGCCCAGCTGGTATCAGTTTCCACAGCAGAACTCTAGAGCAATTACTAAAGACAGGAATCATTATTGTAGTATCTGCAACTGTAGCAAAATCTTATTGGAACTTCTTTCCTTACGCAGGGTCTCAATAAAATTTTGGTTCTCAAACCCACTGAATTCTAAATCTCAATCTTCTCAAATTGCTTTAGCATATTTCTATTCCTTGAGTAAAAATTTCTCAGAAATAACTTCAATGTCTATAACAAATGTTGAACTTATTAAACACTTCCTTTCTGATATCTGTAATCTTCAAAGAGATTATTTAGATTTGCTCTGTGTGTCTTTCCAAACAAGAAGGTATTTCTGTTTTAGCCTCTCAGCTGTTGTCTTTTTAGAGAGAAGCAATAGAAAACTCTCTTCACACTGGTCTTTAATAGGAAAAGAGACCTAGCCTAAATCCTATATGAGGCAAAAGATCACAATGCAGCCAGTAAATGAAGCCTCTAGCAGAGTGCTGAGGTGTTCATCACCTGGGTCGGGCAACTGGAGGGGGATCAGTGTCAGATACAAGTAAACGAGAAGGTAGAAAAGGCGAACTGTTAGCAGTAAGCCAAGAAACCTACAATGCACTTCTTACACAGAGCTGTAAAATTCACATTTATTTTCTAAGTATGATATAGATGGGTTATTTCTACATACGGAGGTGCCCAACTAAAATCAAGATAAGTGATATTAATGTCCTATGGTCAGTATTATTGAACCTCGAAAGCAATAAAGTATGAGTCGATAAATATTACATTTGCAACATAGTTAACATTCTTCTACTGTCTCTGGCACTTATTACACATTGTAACCGCAAGTCTACAATACATTATTCATATTTGGGGTGTCACTGAGTGATGGATTGCTGTAAGAGAGGCTGTCCTTTAAATAAATCAACAAATAAAAATGCAAATGTTAACATTTTCAGCCACAACTTTTTCCATCTTGAATGGGGAATGAAAATTTCACATTATATCGACAGCCAGCAGAGAGAACAATTAACAACCTACACGGTGAATAAGAGAGATTAATTTGCCAATGTCTGGTTTTATCACTTGCATATGGAAGTACATTGGACTTTTTGCACTGCTGGCTTTCTCAGGGAGTAGGCAAAACTCATGTCTCTCACCACATTCAGAAACTAACTCACCACCCTACTCCAAACACACTTTTAATCTCTTTAAGTGTTCTAAAGTTAAATCTGGAATGAAAGTTTTCTGCTCCTTTTGAATCTTGAGTGTTGTCTGATCCTGAGGGAAAAAAAAAAAATCTATTTCTTTGGCAATGCTTGCTTAGACTCTACTGTATAAGGAACTTTAGAAATCATCTTAAGTTGACATCCATATTTAAGCATCCAAAATGCAATGATGTGAAAATCAACTACCACATAAGTAAGACGAAAGCTTGAATCTCATCACTGTCATATTTCCTGACACTCAGTGCAATAGATCTACTTTAGACTATTCCAGTGTGCATTATTAAGTATACAATTCTGCACATTATATTTTACACGAGATATTAATTTGCTTAAAAGTCCCTGAGTACACATTCACTTGAGATGTGCTGGGCAATTGGGTAAATAGTTTTGTTTTTAAAATGTCCCTAAACACGAATTTACACAATACAATCTGTTTATAAGAACTCCAACAGGCCACTGTAGTCTAACAGATAATACAACTCAAATACAGCATTCATATTCCAAGAACTTCTAAATCATTTTTTTTATTAGCTACAAGAAACTTCAAGACAATGCATTCAGCAAGTATGCAAGCTTTGATCTGAAACTGCAACCAAAACCCAGAGACTTAATGGTGAAATCCCAGACTATCACACAGTCCCTGAATTTACCGAACTGTTCTTGAATTTGCTTCTCCAAAGTGAAAAACACTACAGGAGAATTATTTGTTTCCACAGTGAGCAGAACAAACTTTGCCTGTGTCTTTTTAAGTGCTTTATTTCTACAGTATTAAAGGACTTACTGTGCCAAACTCAACGCTACGTTGGGAGAACCTCACAATTGCAACAGGGCTGTAATCAAATTAAATGGTATTTCAGAATGTACAATTTATAACTTCCTTTTTTTTATTCCCCCAGAAACAGCTGAATACTTTAATTTAGAGCAGTTTCACTTCTGTATGCAATACAACACTTGTTTTGCTGAAATCAGTACCTGAGTATAGCTAAGGTAGGAGCTAGTTTATGTAAAAACTTCATTACAAAATGAAAGCTTCAATATACCAGTACTTCCCCTGTCCAGCTCTCCTCTAGTTCAGTAGAAACACAGACCCTCTCTTCCAGGCAAACATCAGTTATGAAAAAATGTACCTAGTCACCAAAAAGTTAACATTGAACACAATCAGAGTAACCATGCTTTAGGAATAAACCTACTCTTCCAAATTTGCCCAGCCCCAATCTCGTCTGTGAAATTTTTACCCAAATGCATTTGCTTTGGTCTAGATAAAAAAGTACATGGAGCAGAAGAGCTTTCCAGATCTGCTGTGAACATAATTTCAAGGGCCTCATGGAGGTGTAGACAGTCGGCTTAAGAACACTGGATAACCAAACTTGCAAGTGTTTGGCCATGTTATGGAACGCATCAACAGGCATGCACAGAAGCCTGACAGGCAAACAGATTCACTATTAGCCCAGCTCCAGATGCCAGATAAGGAAGCACTGGGGTTTTCTTTTTCTTTCAGAGATATCACTGAAATCACCTTGTGCCACACTCATTTTGCAAGTCTGGTCTTTCTGCAGATCCACCACTAAGGCTCGCAAGGTTTACATCTACCTTCTAGGGACACTTATTTCTTGTTCATGGCATGATTCACTCTGAGATAGAGAAGAAAGTAGAACTGCAGCAATTCTTTCTCAAGCAGGAGGTAGCTCTAACACACTGAAGCCTCCAGCTGAGCTCTGCCAAGGCAGGCTATCATGCCAACACATCTTCTACCTGCCATGCCTGCTTACCCAGCCAGCCCTTCCCAGAAGTTGTGCTAGCACCCTGATGCCTCTCGCTGTCAGGGAGCTTCTGTCGCTTTCCAACACCTTCTCTCTGGCAGGCTTTGCATTGCTGCTGCTGCTGCCGAGTGCCAGGACTTGGGCTAGTTAAAGCTGGCACAAACACGAGTTGAATCTAGTCCTATAAATTTAAATAGTCAAAAGTAATTAGGTTTACATGTACTGCTGAATAAATAAATTTGCTCTTAGGCTAGGGCTTTGTGTTGCAAGTTTCAGATCTGTGCCAACTGTTGTGGTTAAGCTGTTAACCCCCCCAAATCAGAGCTCATAATGAACATGCTGACAAACCCTAACTTTAGTGGCACAAAAGCAGCAATAATTCTCAATATTGATTAATTTAGTTAGTTAAACTTGCAGTCTAAGCTTATAACCATTCAGTGATAAATTGAGACTGACCTGCTGCCCAAGCAGGTTTTTTGATGAAGGATAGAATCAGCTTTAGGGTTCCCCAGAAATACTTGTCCATTTACCATTTTCAATTAGAGAAGGCCAGGAGTAAGGGAAAGCACAACATGGCTGTTTAACCTAGTCAATAATACCTACGGCACCAATGGTGAGAAAGAAAGGGAGGAAGCATGGGAGGAAGTGCCCAGAAATACAGAATTTTTCATCAACTGGTAAAATAATACTTTAAGATTTTTTCATCAACTGGTAAAATAATACTTTAAGATGACAGTTAATCAGACTCCTTTTACTGATCAATTTACCTGGTATGATTTCTAACAGCATATTTCAACAAATATTTTACTCCCCTCTGTGGAAAAGAATAGACCATCAATCCTCTTGAATAAAATTTCTTTTTCTGACCAGTTTTCTTATGATGTGCATAATTATACCTATTCCTCAGTGCTTGAATGGAGTCTCAACCTAGCATTATTAGACAGTATCAAGCAGCATCTTTACACACATTTTATTTGTATGCCTGCATTGCAAAGGTAACCATTGCTTCTAAGATAAACGCTTAGGCAATCTTTTCGCTTCTGTTAGTTTAAGCATACAGCTACTTGTGGGAAACAGCCCAATCTAACTCAGTTTTTAAATCCACCAGAATTATCACCCTTCGATCAGAAGGAAAAAAAAAAAAAAAAAAGTGTTTCCATAACAAGTGAGTACAAATTTGTCAATATTGATGGTGGTTTTTCACCTATTATATATCACAAGTTCTCTCAGAAGATAGGAATAAACTGCCAGCTGCTGCCAAGAATACAGAGATGATATCAAGCATACATTTTCCAAGTCCACTGGGCCAAGAGAAGATTAAATCTGACTCTAGCCATCCCATCCTCCAAGAGACATTTAGCTTTTCTCATGAACAGTTGCATATTCCTGTTATGCCACTGCACTGTTATCTAACTTAGAGGGATAAAATACTGCAAGTTCATATTTCAATCTGTTTGTATTTTGTTGCTTAACTAAAGATTTTATTATGAGAAAACGTGGAATTTGATAAAGAAAAGCAGGGATTGTACACTGTTCTTCTAAGCATTTACCACCAGAAATGTAATCCTGCCCAAACAAGGCAAGTTGTTTTCAGACTTGTAAGTGTGACAACAATGCTGCTTTCAGTTTTTTCACTGGAATAGAAGTGACAATGCTGCTTTTCCGGTGCATTTAGTGCAGACATATAGTATAATCAGGAATTGCTGACTTAATGTGATTTTGTTGCTTGTCATTAAACATAAAATAACTCATACAAAACATTTTTAAAGAAATGCCATTTGATAAAAATGGGGGTGGGGGAGGAGGCAGGCAAATGGCGAGTGATTAAAATCTTCATGCGAATGTAAAACCTAACGGGGTTAACACTGTCCATTAAAATTATTTACAAAGGTATTTAATGTGTCAGGACTTGGAACATAAAATACTTTCTGTTCAAAATCTAAGTAAAATTAAAATGTTAGAACTTGGCATATTCTTGGGTTTTTTAAATTCTAACACACAACTTAAGGCTTACCATAAACGTCAAATGATATGGCAGGTTTTGGTTTATATTATTCCGCTTGTGCTAATATGAAACATCCTAGAAATTCGGTCACTTCTCTGCATCTAGGAGAATTTGATGGTTGTGTTTGCAGAATCTTAAACCAGAGATTACCCAGCACCTTACCATGAAGGGTCATGCTGAATCGATGATATGGCTGCGGTTGCAAGAACTTTGCTGCTGCCCATCAACCCAGGAGATATGGCTGCACCCTTCCTAGGTCCTGAAGCTGTCCCTGTGGAATGAAGTGAAGACAAACCAGGCATCAGAACCTAGAGATCTTGGAACAGATGTTTCTCAATTCTGCCTTATTACAGAATGTTGGGATGAAAAACTGAAATTGTTTCTCGAGTGAGAAATAAAGACAAAGAAATGACAGAGAGCTCATCAGTTGCCAGTACTGTGCACAGCATCCTTTTCAGGACCACGCAGAATCGAATCTGTAGAGTAAGACACACTCTGCAGCCTCCATCTTACTGCCCAGAGTTTGACACACTTGCATGGTTATTAATTCCTTAAGTGGCCCACAGGATTCAGATTTGTTTCACAGACACAGTTCTCATGATGTGCTTTAAGATGTTAATTCTCCAAGTGTAAATATCACTACAATAGTATTTTCATTAAAATAAAATAGAACTGAGAGTCGATTCCTTCCCACCTCCAAATAATTTTTGAATTACAACATAATCTATGTTTAAGGGTGAAGTTTGGAGGTCATGTAGTTCCATCCTCCATTCAAACAGCATCAACAGGTTTCAGACACTTGTCACAACAGGTGCTCAATGTCTCCACTGACAGAACCCCTCTGTGAAACTCCTCTGGTTCCACTGTTTGACCAGCTTCATAGTCAAAAATGTTTCCTGTATAGCTAATCAGAATTTTCTGAGTTGTGACTTTTCCCTGTTGTCTCCTGAGTGGCTGATGATGACTTCCAAGAAGTCTCATTCCCTCTTCTCTACACCCTCTCCTAAGGCAGCTGAAGCAAGAAGGAAGATCCATGCTTAGTCATCTCTTCTTAAGGCTGAATGCGCTCAGCTTTCTCAGCCTATTGCTTCAGCCCCATGGCTCTCCTGGCTGCCTCTGCCAGACTTCCTACAGTTTGTCAGTGTTGTCCATGCACTGTGAAGTCCCAGACTGGACACAGCATTTACAGATATAGTCTCACTAAGCTAACTGGGAGGGAAGTGCCATTTCAGCACTGATGCCACAGTTGTATGATTACGGCCCTGTAAGAGGTCCAGCTACCCCATCACACAGGTACACCACTGACTCATTTCTGTTCAGCAAGACACCCCATTCTTTTCTGGCAAAACTGCTTTCAGGGTTGTCCTGCTACATAAGATCAGTTCAACCTAGGTGAACTTTGCTGAACCTAAAAAGGGTTCTGTCAAACCATTTTCCCAGCCTGTTAATGTCCCTTGAACACTGTGCCCTGTTCCCCAGCACACTGTCACCTTCCCCAAGCCTGCAAAGTTGCTGAAGGTGCATCCTGTCCCACTGCCCAGGCTGTTGATGTTAAGCAGCTAACCACTGCCAGCTGGACCAGAGATAACCCTTGAAGGCTGGTGGTCCAGCCAAGTTTTCACTTGCTCACCTGAGAACTGAGTTTCATTGATCAGATTTAGTAAGACTAATAGCATACAGGTAAATAACAGGTAAAGAGCAATAGGAAAATTAGAAGCTATCTGATCTATCATACAAAAACCTATGTCTTTGGACTTTTTAAATCTAGCCTAATTAGTTGTGTGCAACTAACATCACTTAATTAGAGTCAGTATGGGGAAAACTAAACATGAGGCAACACAAAGTTGTAATTCCAGCTTCAGTGTGAAATGTACAGATGTCCAAGGAATTATTTAAAACAATGCATTGATCTAAGATTTATACAAAAAAATATATATGCAGTTCAGTAAATCCACATGTTTTAAGATGCATTTTAGGGAGACTAACAAAAAATATGTTAACACCCTGCTATGATGAACTGTGTTTCAGCACCATGCGGTGAAAAAATCTTGCCTAAGAAAGAGTTAATTATCAGTGAAGGAAGTCTTGGAAATACCATGGGGATATATGCTGATTGTTTGTCCTGGTAAGTTGATAGTGTGCCAATCCATGAAGATTGGGTGGGCATATAAAGACTGGAAGCCTCTTGCTTCCTTTTCACTTTACGATCGAATAAGAGGTATTCAGAAATCATTTTGTGTGACAGTGGAATGAGGCAGCTGGATTTTAAGAAACTAATACCAAAGTAATAAAAACCTTGTTAACATGGGAGAAAATATTCGATTGCTAATATGAGACAAGGCTGGCACACTATCAACATACTACATCCACAGAAAATGAGAGGTATCTCTGCAAAGAAAGACAATATATGGACTCAGAAATGGCCAACACAGCCTCAAGGCAACTGTTCAAATGCCCAAGTTCGAAAATATTACCAGAGTTAGAAACAGAAAACAAGAAAAGGAACTCAGCAGGAATTTACTGAGGGTGTAAGGCTGCACAGAAATAAAGCAGAGGAATCAAGAAATCTCAAATAAATGTATATTAAAAGAAAACAAGTAAAGGGTTTAAAAATACATCTTGGAAAAGGCACACAAGTCTTTTCAGGGAAAAGAAACACTCAGGAACAAACAAATATACAAGGATGATTAAATCAATAACATTCCCAAGAATGTCCAAGCTACTACTAATTTTAAAATATATTATGAGAAAAAAATAAAGGAAGGGAAAATTGGCAAGGAGAGGATAATGAAGACCCTGTTGATGTATAATACCTGCCTATATAAAGCTGATGAAAAGAAACTACCAGGGGGAAAAAACGATACCAAGTCTTTGGTCTGAAGGATATATATTTCAGGGCTAAAGGGAATTAGTTAATGAATTTATGAAGTGACTGGTAATTATTTATGAAAAGTCACAGAGAACTGGGGTGATACAAATGACAGCAAATTAATTAGATTGCAGGTGTTGGAAGATAGTATGAGACTGGAGATATTGCAGATGATCTAGAGAAGCAAGAAATGTGGAAAAAGAATAGACACGTTTACCCCTGGAAAAAAGAAAAAGCTCTTACATAGTGTGGTGATTTAAATCCTGACACCAATGGAAAGAATGTGGAGCAGCAAAGAATCACCAAAAAAATAGAAAAACACTAGATATAAGCTTGCAAGGCAAGCTACCTTCAAAGTAATTATAAATGTCTCCTAAATGATGTTAAGAATACTGTTTTCAATTTGGCTAACTTGGTACAAGAATGATTTAAAGTAGATTAAAGAATCATTTGAGAAAACTCAAATAGCTATATATTTCTGCTTGAAAAACAGACAACTAAAACATTATGAAAGTGGGAAAATATAGCAGTCTGTATCTTAGAAGTGTAAACATTAAGAATGAAGAAATATGGTAGAGGCTGGTTCAAGCAGCAATGGAATTAAAGTAACCAATGGGAAATCTAGGTTGACAATTATAAAAGAAATCTTTATGATTGAATAATAGTAATATTCATAAGACTTAACATTTATATAGTAATTCACANCACTAATATTAACTAATTGCTCTATTCAATTGTAGGGAAGAGTCTTCCCTGAAGGGAAGAAGTTCCAGATTCTGAATCCCTGAGAAGCTACATCAGAAAAACTACTGAAAAGCAAACACTATCTAGAGAAATTAGCCCCTGGAAAAATACAGGGCTAAAATCAGCTAAAATCGTTTTCCTTCTCTGGCTTTTTCTTTTGCATATGAAAAAGGAAACTGTGCAGGCTGTACAGCATCATGCAGATGGTTATGTCCAACAAGAAGAAACAAAGGGGAAGATAGTTCTTTCTTTTGTTTCGATGCAGAGGTATTTCAGGAAGCGTTCCTAAAGAGGAATGCTTTAAACAGAAATGTAGAGAATTGCCCAATATTGCACAGTGCAGTGGATATAAGTTTCCCAGCCCCACAGCAAAGTTTTCAAGAGCAGAAAGGAAGAGAAACATACATTTCTGTACCCCAGCACTTTTTAACTAGACAAGTTGTTAGATTTTAGTACATGTTGACATAGCTGGTGGTGACACCAATAAAATAATTTACTGCTGAAAGGATCTAAGACTCCAAGACTGTTCCAATTGCTTAAAGTTTTGCTGGTAAAACTAAAAAAGTTTGACTACAAGACTCAAACACCTGCTAAAGCACTGCAATAAAAACTAAGGAGCAAGCAGAAACAGAAGACAAAATCAACAATGAGGGAATAAAAATTGATTTCCTAAGGTGATCCAGTAAGTTTCTACCCTGAAGAGAGCAGAAGTGACCCTTTCCACTCCACGAGGTGAAGAGACCATGTTAACAATGCTCTTCCCCTCATTACCTAACCATCATCAGGGAGAAAGAAAAAGTGTATTTGTTAGGAAATCACCCTTTTCAAACGCACTGTTGTCACAGCAAGTAAGCAGTCCTGTTGGCAGGCAAGCCTTCCACCATTCCAGAACAGGGACAGCTTCCTGATTAATAAGTTTAAACCCGATATAAGTGTCTGTGTGACTCTGGAGGGACACTACCATTGATACAGCCACCATTCCCAGTTGTACCGCAAGCTGAAGGGCTCACATCAGCACACTGCACCAAGGTGGGTTTGGATAGTCACCATCCTGAAGAACATATAATTTAAATAGACCAGACTGATACAGGCACGAGAAAAAATTAACTTCTATAGCAATAGGTCAGCATCTGATGGTTGAGAAGTTTTCAGCTGAACACGTTTTGTACACAGCACTGCTATGTTCTGACCAAAAGGCCACCTTCAGGTATGCGGCTATACAACATTAAGTTTCATGCCTCAAGATATCACCTTGTGGATTTCATTCCCCTTTCTCATACTGCATTGAACCAGAAATCCCAGGTCAGCAGCAGATGGGAATATCCAGCAAAAAGCAAGGACAAAGACAACTAAAGTCCAGGCTATCCAAAATTAAAAATCTTGGCATTGTATCCTGGTAATCCCCTAAGATGGAAAAACACTTTACAAGTATGTGTGTGTGCTTGCTAAAGGAATTCAAATATATAACAGAAGGAAGCCAATTAAAAAGGTACTAAATACAGAAGACTTCAACTTCAGTGATTAGTGCTAGGTAATTTGCCTTGTGATAAACAACCATTCAAATCAGTAATAGACCTGAGGTTGTTCCACAGCTTGAAAGCATTCCTCTGAACTTTATCAGCTATCACAGCAAGTGCCAATGTTTCTAAATCAAATTTTGCCATGCAGCCCTACACCATAAAAGCCAGCAATCCCAGTAAGTGCTTGCAAAAGATGCCCACCATCTTCAGAGATCATGCTGACCATTACAATCACTAAATCAGCATAGGTACAGCTCAGTTGCTATGTGCAATAGTCAGATGCCGCTTGTAACTTCTCAGTCCTACAAAATGAAATGAATGAACAAAGAAGCCAGGTTGGATATTTTCCCCTGAATCTGTGGAAAATAAATTACTTTTGGAGACTACTTCCATCCAAGGAACAAAACCCATCATCCAGCTGTGAAAAATCCTAGTTTCATCACTGCTCCAAAGAAAAGGAGGGGAGCAGAAGGAAGAGGAAAAGAGTAGAAAAAAAATGATAGCTGAAAAAAACCATAAAAGAAAACCATCAGTGAAAATTGCCCCTGAAACTTTGCAGAATTGTAACGGCTTTCTCTTGCTTAAATTGATTGGTGTAGCAATGTTATAAAATGACTATTAGGATTCATTGTGCACAACAGAAAGTGTGAAATGTCAGCAGATTATACAGCAAAAGTAATGGGTCTTGAACCCCTGTTAGTCAAAAATGATTTTGTTTCAAATTAGAAATTGATTTTTTTGGACACAAGCCCTTTACAGGCTTCCAACTTTTGTAGCTGTGCCTTGGAAGAGATTAACCTCAGCCACTGTTTGGGTCCAGGCTGATGATACCCTTTTGAAAGTTTCTTCACAGGGACTGCTTTTTAATGTTGGTATGGTCTTAACTAATAACAAAAGTTATTTGTTCCTTTGAGAACTGCACCACATTTCTTCTCATTTTGCCATTTTCTTTATTTTTATGCTGACATATACGGCAAACTGGCAGGCAAGTTAAAATTAAAAAAAAAAAAAAAAAGCTAGTTCATAATTGAACCAAGGATTATGTTCAAGGCTAAGCAGTGAAACATCCAAGCTGCTTTTATTCCCAACCTTTTCTCTTCATAAGAGAGAAAAGATCGCTTCTCTGCTCCTTAAGTGGAGGCACTAAGCTAAGGGCAGAATAGGTTCTTGCAGTACACACATCCCCGTGTGACAAAACAGCAGGCTGTGATGGTGAAGACGTCACTCAAGGAGGAAAAGAATGCAAAGATTACATTTAAAGAGCAAACCCCACTGCACTTATTCTCACTGCCTTTTGGGAAAGTTAAAAAACAAATAATTGAAGGAGTTTTCTGAGATTAAGAGGCTATTTTTTTCTCTTTCATCTGGAAAAGCAGATAGAAGCAACACTTGTTATTTAAAGTATTTTTGGTTTTTTAAATGGAGCTATCACCTTCTCTTAGGTTTCAATCACCTGCAAACCTCTTCCTTTAATTGTGCATTTTAATAATATCCCTTTGAACACACCAGCACACTCACGGCCCTGCAATACAGTATGCTTCCCCTTACCTTTCCTGGACTTAGTGCCTTCTCTCTTGGTCTGCATTTGAGGGCTTTGCCCATCATCCATGTTTGCACCAAAGTCAACCATTTTCTTCCCTGAACTGTTCCCACGACTGCTCCCTGGTTTTGTGGAGTTTTTGCTCACTGGAGGTGTCCTCAGTAAATAATCTTCATGTTTCAACACCGGGACACTGGGAGGAAAGAAAGATTGCACTGTTACACGACACATTCAGCCCATTAACACTGCATCCAGGTCTCTACCCAACTTTTACTCTCCAGAAGTATAAAGATCACGCTGCTCGTTGAGCTCTTGTTGAATCCATTTATAATTTCTGAAAGCAGGATGTGTAACGCTTGAAGGCAACCCACTTTATCAGGAGTCTTTGGTTACCAGCAGCCAGCAGCACCTTGACAACTGTATTTGGAGTTTTGCAGAATTGGGCATATTCCCTGAAGTATGTGGTCCTGGAATTTCTCAAGTGGTTAGAACAGCACCAGAGGGATGAAGACAAGATGAAGATGAAGACAGATTTTTTTCCCACACAGAGGGCCAAAACTGGAAGAAAGAGTAAATTTTAAAAAATGTTCACTTTGCTAGAATAAAGGGGAAACAGAAGATTATGTGAAAAGAAATGTGGAATTTTAGTTTGCAAAAGGGAAGCAGATCACAGAATCATTTTTATTGGAAAGGACCTTTCAGATCATCTGAGTACAACTGTAAGGCCACCACTAAACCACATCCCCATGTTTTTTAAAAGCCTTCAGGGATGGTGAGAGGCAGATTCAAGGAGAAAATGGATGAGAAGAGAGGAGACAAAGAGGTGACATTGATGAACACAGATACTTCTAAATAAGATAGACAATGTATGAGCAAATTTGTGGGAGAGCATCTGGTGCAGAAGTGCAGTAACTTTGAGCAAAATAAGAAAAGAGAAAGTTGACCAGAAAACCATTATGGTTCAAGATGAACTTCCACATAATATCATAAACACTGCATGGATAGAGGCAGGAGGCAAATCTGGTGATGGGGAGCAATCATGATCTCAAGCTCTTCAGACACAGCTATCTCAAAATGTTCTGAGCAGACAGGAGGTTATGAAGACTCAAGTTGCTCTTGGTAAAGAAAAGCTACTGCTTTCAAATTTTCTTTTCTGGGACACAACTACTGTATTAAATGACAATTCCCAACATATGTAAGTCATTAGTTCCTGTCATAAAAGGCCCCTTTATAAAAGAAATTAAAAATATTTAAAAGTATCTTTGTATTATCCAAATGAAATAATACAATTTATCTCAAGATTATATTAATCTACTTACAATCATGGATGCAACAAACATCCGTCTTAAGTTATTAGAAGATTATATAAATCTTTACAGCTGGACTCTGTGATCCTAGAGGTCTTTTCCAAACTAAACCATTCTATATTTCTATGATAAATCATTTTCCTGTTTAAGAACCAATTTTACACTGGCAACCCAAATACTGTCAATGAGCTTTTATTAGTTAAGATACAGCTTCATAGACATTGAATCACAAAAATCTTTTTACCTAAAAGCTTGCACTCACTGAATTTACCGTACATCTGAGGAAAAAGTAGGAAATTATAGCTAAATTAAAAGTTTCCCATCAATGTGCTGTATAAGACATTGTTTAATAGGGCCCACTGAGCCTGTTGGACAATTAGTATTACTCCTGTATTATTAATGCAGAGCAGTATATAACGGCTTATGACCTATAATAACTGATTGAAGTGTTGGATATAACCTCTCCAAATAACCTCCGTTTACTTTAGGGCTTCTTACTGTGTGACCACTAATAATACTGCAAAGTGTTTTTAAAATTTATGGTGGACTAAATTAGTATCTTATTTGAATTGTATGAAATTATTAACCTACTAATTCCTGCAACTACAAGAGCAGTAAGAGGTGGTTTTGGATCCTAGCAACTGCCTAAAGAGGTTTAAAGGTGTAGTACTTGACCAGATTTCTCTGATAAAACAGGACCTGATATTCCATTTGCCTGTACTTGGGATGATTAACAGCATTTCAAAAAATAGTGAGGTTGTCATTACTGGATGCTTTTTGAGTTGTTAAAAGCACATTTGATTACAACCGACAGTCCTCATGTGAAGACAGTGACCTTTGGCTTACACAAAAAGAGGTGATTACCCAACTGGTTCTCCTTCTGAATGCAGTATCTTCTATATGGTGCAGTTACTTCTAAAATACTGAGTTCTGTTTTAAATACTGCAGTGGCAGAGGCAATTCAAACAGGAACTTCTATTAAGAAGTTACATCAGCTAAGGTATAATAAATAATAAAAGCAAGTGTATTTGCATCTACAACCTTAATAAACAACTAGAGCCTCATTGTTTAGTATATAATAGAAGACAACTCATGCTAAAGTTTTGCTCAAGTAAGGATAGAGTCCCAAATCTTAAAATTACACTTAATCTGAAAGGTGTGCAAACCAAGAAGGGAAAAGGATAATACAGAGAGATTTTAAAAAAAAAAATCAGCAATTAACTATCTACCACAATTAAACAAAGAAAATATAAGGGGGACAAAAAATGTTTCAGAACATAATTACTTATTCAACTCTGGAATTTGTAAAATTAATTAGATGACTATCACAACATGGACACTTAAACTCAACATATGGTCAAAAGGAATCAGCAATTTATATGTAGAGAGATTTAGCAGCAAAAGAAGTTCTTGTCTATTTTCAAGTTCACCTACCCATCACATCACTCAAAGGCACCATGATTAGTAGGACTTCCTGCAGGTCACCACAATACTGAATGAATTTTCATGGCACTCCTTGAAACTACCCAACAGAGAAGACTGTCTAAATAAAGACATTATTAACCTACCTACCCTACATACCAGGGCAGGAGATGTGGTGCAACCAGAAAAGCAGTGAGTCTCAGCACTGCTGCCTCATTATGAATATCTAAGTACACCATCACCAAAGGAAAACACCTTGAACATTCCTTCCATCCTGTCTGAGCCTCATATCGCGATATCCCTGCTGAGAATGAATGGTGAATTTTAAATGTCATTTAGAACCCATTGAATACTGCTAGTATTTGCATTCCTTAAAAAGTAGAAAAACATTAACCTTTTGTTTTATTGAATTAAAATGCCATGGAAATGCTGATGTAGTCTTCAGAGACTGAAATACTTTTACAAAGAAGAATAGCTGTCATTTATTAGACACAAAGAACAATTACTTGATAGGATGCTTTCTGACAAAAAGCAGATTGGTATTCTCATCATAGAAAAGGCATTGTAAAAAAACCCGGCACAGACCTCTGAGACTTGAATAATTTAAAGCTGCATTTGGTGCAATTTGAATTTTTCTTTAGGGAGGCGAAGTTAAATACCTTTAATTTGTTCTAATTATTTCAAATTTGCAAGTTAATTATGGCTGATCATTAAATAACAAAAAGGACTATCGTCTCCATAGAGTTTTACCTCCTACCCTCTGCATTACTTAAGCTAGATTTTAGTATGCATGAATTAACTTTCTAAATAATCACATGGTTTGACTAAATGGCTCAGTAAAATGAGCTCTGATCCTCACAATAAGCATTAATGGACATTAGAAAGGCTATTGGGACCCATGTTACTTACATTATAAGTATTTTTAATGGGGTCTTATTTACTAATCTTTATGTACTGTTCAAGTTAAGGCATCATATAGATACATTATTCTGCTTTAATGGAGGAAAGTCAGTTCTTCGAGATACTAAAATAAATGTCCACTTAGAGCCAACTAAATTCATTTTTAAACTAATGCAGGAAAACTCTGATAGAATATAGCTTGTTTTAGCTGCTGATCCTGATGAATCAATCCAACATAATGGCAGCCTTGTTCTGCAAATGGAGTTTTGCAGATCTGTTGAATCACTAGGCAACCCAAGCAGCTCAGGCTCTTGCTGGAGTCACGCTTACTATCAGCATGTGATTTACCTTGCCCACAAGGCGCTCTTCCCTGCTCCACACCCAGCATTCAGCTGACTGGGTTCCCAGTTTTTGATCCCAGATTTGGATGCTCACCTTTCACTGAACTCTGATCTTTCCATGTATTTTTTAGTGTCGATCAGTGGCATTCAGAGAACAAGACTATGTTGTAACTACTCAGAAACCCAAAATGTGAGGCAATTCATGCCTCCACTATGTATGTTCAACAGATGGCTGCCTTAATGGTACCCTACTGCACTCTGCTGAGGCAAGGGCTTGCGAGTTTAACCATTATCAAACTAACAGATTGCCGGGGTAGGTTAGCTCCAAAAGCAAACATGTTGGAATGTTATTTTCCTGTTCCATAATTTCTGTTTTAAAAATAAAATAATTAACAGTTCATGTGTGCAATCTGCTGCAATTATATCAGGCCAAGAATGCATAACACTTAATGATGCAAAACTGGTGATAAGTAGACAACCCAAGCAATACGTTTTTGTAGCTGGAACCTGAATTGCCATTTCAGATGCAGTTTGACAAACAGGCTGAAAATTGCTTCCTCCCCTGCCACTTTGGCTGGGAGTGTTTTCCAGCCAGATTAGTTTCCAGAGTGAGCTCAGTATAAAGCAGCAGTACTACAAGCACTGGCACAAAAGAGAAGATGCTAGGATCTTCTTTTAAGCAGAGGTCCAAATTTAGATCAGATCACATCAAGCTTGTTATCAAACAGCACTTTTGAAAACCACTTGTTCCAAAGTGGGGCTGCTTTGGGAGGTTGTTTAACTGCATAGCAAATAAAATTTTTTTTTTCTAGGGAGAAAAGAAGCACTGTAGACTTTGGATACATGGATCTGAAAACAAATGGCAGTGGTCTACTGAACAATCACAACTTTCCCAGTCCCTTCAAGTGGAGCTGAAGAGAAACACATCAAAACATACGAGCCAGCAGAGCAGCACACAGAAAAGAGAAAGGAGATTGATCTACTTGCTATTGCTTTGTGCAGGGTGTACAAATCCAGAGCGCAGCTGAGCAGAGCTGAAAGGGAGGTAAGAAAGGTGAGGAGGAGAAGCACAGCACAAACTTCAGGGCAATCTCTCACCCCTGAATGCCATCACCCTTCCCTTCCTAAAAACTGCTTTTTTAGCTTAGCATTTTTTCCTCCCTTCAAGAAGCAGGAAAAAGTCCTATTTTAATACAGACCTTTCAGACCATACTCAAGCCCCGAGTGAGATTTCATGGGGCAATTATGAAACCTGGCATTTTGAGGCTTATGTTTCACACATCAGCATGTTAATGGCACTACTGGGATCCAGTGAATGTCAATAAGAAACAGCTGCTTTCCTTTCTAGAGAGCATGTGTATTTAAAACTTTTAGATCACAGAATCAGAGAAAAGTCTTGGTTAGAAGAGAACCCTGGTCCAATCCCCCCACAATGAGCAGGAGGGACATGTTCAACTAGAACAGATTGCTCAGAGCCCATCCAAAGTGACCTTGAACATTTCCAGGACTGGGGCACCCACCAACCTTTCTGGGCAACTTGTACCACTGTTTCACCACTCTCACAATGAAACATTTCTTCATCATATATAACCTGAATCTCCCCATTAGGTTAAAAGCATGACTACTTGTCCTGTAGTTACAGACCCTGTTCAAAAGTCTGTCTCTATCTTTCTTAAAAGACCACTTTAACCATTGAAAAGGTTCAGTCAGATTTCCCCAACACCTTCTCTCCTCCAGCTGTCTTCAGGACCACATCCATCTCATTTCTCACATATTTTTTAGGCAAAAGGCAGGAGGGCAGGACAGGTAGGGAAACAGTTCAACAATCAGTGAGAGTTCTGGAACTTGAAATATAAATATTACCAAATCTGCTTGTAATAAAAGGATTTTTCATCACAGAAAATAGACAGTGATTGCCTACAATCTACATGTTATTATGCAGACAATATATTGCTGAGCTGTCATGCAGAGATTTCATCTCTTACAGTACTATTCAGGCTCAATGCCCTTGAATCCACTAATGCCTATGGCTGTGTCAGGTTTCTCTGTTGTTTTTTGGGTTTTTATCCCCCACTGAACTCTCGCTATTGAACCTATTGCATTTGGCTTACTTTTCTCTCACCTTGGAGGAGATGCACTGGTACCTATGCTAATATTTTTTTCCATATCTGAAGCTGCACCAGGGTACAGCAATCCATAGCACAGCTTCCCCAGACCACTCTTTCAGAGACCAGTTCTTTCCCCATTCCCTCTGTGGCTGGTGCTTAGATATTTAATTTCACCAGCAAGAATTGAGGCCACATATGCTCTTAATTAGCAATGACCTATTAGATCATACCAGCCATAGGTGAAACCCTAGCCCCACTGAATCAATCAGAATACTGTCTTTATTTTCAGCAAAGTCAGGACTTCACTTAATATACATGGTTAGAGGTTCATTTGTAGCAAGCATTAAGCTAAATTTAATCTAGAATTATATTCATGCCTTCCCTTTGAAGCCCTCTCCTTCCTCTAGTTTTTCAACTCCTACCAGCACCCTTCCAACATATCTGACTTTTTCTAATAAACAGCAAAATGACAGCTGTGATTACTTTTCTATCTTTTCTGAATTCAAAGAAAATTCTAGCATAAAGATTTTCCAACAGTCACAGAGAACTGGCTGCAGGAAACAGACTGGCCAAGCTTTAGCAGGGCAAAATTCTGTGACTGTGTGTTTGGCCTTTCTTATGGAGCAGAGCAGAGTAGCTGTCGTTCCAGCAAACTCTGCTGTCAGCTTTCACAAAAGGAAGTCGTGTAAATGTCAAGTCACAGGTATAAAAACAATCCTTCCAAACAGTGTCTGTATATCTGAAAAGCCTGCCTGGCTGTCACCAACCAAAGCACTCCAAGGAATGATGCAAAACTCTGTTTAGGACAAAGTTTTTGAACTAAATCTAAACTTCTTCAGTACATCAGGCAGCATCCCTCTCTCCTTCAGAAAGAGAATCACATGTTCTTCAGCAAAGTGAATGCCAGTCTTAGTGCCTTATTCAGCATCACTAGTGTCTGGCTGAGAGCCAGCCCCAATCACAAGATACCCATCGAAATGCCATATGCAAGCTATCTCCTGAACAAACATGCCCCAAATTGGATTGCAATTTGGTTGTGATAAAGGCATAGAAGAACAACATATCTCTTCTCAACTTGGCTCACCCAGAAAAAAAGGCCTCACAGTGGATGGGCCACATTTCTAAACAGGTTGTGGCAGAGATAGGTCTGGGTGTGCAGGTAACCACCTTATGTCTTCCTTTCCTAAGATTATCAGCACACAAGCCCTGTCTCCTCTACAGAAGTTTCCAGACAGGCTGATAGGTGTTGTTAACAGCAGCTTTCAGTAAATGAGCAGCAATTGCAAAAGCCCTTTTTCTGATCACGGATCACATCATGGAGCAATCATTTGCTAAAGGTAACTGACAATATAGCAGAGGAGAGACACACTAACAGCTGAACAGTAGATACACGGTTTTCAGTATGCCCTACTAGTAAGACATTCTGAAGAAATTCCTAATTAGAGAAACATATATTTAAGATCGCAATTTTTGTGCTGGTTTTAAGAGTTACACATGCACAGAAAATCTGGAGTTTTGGAGGACCAGAACAGTTGAAAAAGACACAGCAGCTACAGTTGCTTCTGTTTATTGACAAAGTTACACTTGCTTGATGCTAAGTTTCAATGTTCAAGATATCAGTAGGATAAATTTTCACACCCGGTTTCTAAGTGAGGAAATGAAGGAAAAGTTTCAGATTTCTCACACCACCAGAAATAAAAATTAATAACCACTAAACTGGGCAAATAGACATATCCCTAAGAATCCTGAGGTGGCTTTCTGAGTCACTGACAGCTCCCCTGATATCAGGGAACATGTGACAGGGAAAGTCTTTCATAAATGCATCAAATTCCATAATATACACAATTAGAGTTTTTATACTGTCTGTTCTTCTGAGCTGCAGAATCTGATTTCTCTAAGCAGTAACCATTACCAGTAGAAACAACACAGAAGCCCCTTTGCAGGATCCATATTTTTCCATGAAATTTCTGTCCTCATACTTTTATCTGTACCACAGGATGATTGAATTAGGCCTGTTAAGCACAGGTTACTATGGATTTTTAGGGTTACAGTCTGTTACCACCAAAGTCTTATAAATTATGAGACTAGTGAATCTAGAGGCTGTAATGCTTTACTTATTCCAAAATGCCATTTGCCTTCTTTGCCAAATACAAACTTCACATGGGTTTTGATTTTTGTTTTATAATAATAAAAATAATCATGTTAGAATTTTGCCATGTCTGTAACTACAAATGTACATGGCATTCTAGATATTCTCTTACTACAGCATCTTTTAAGATGGTGTCATACACTATCCCAGATCAGTTAGAAACACCCTTCATGATGCATCTTTACACTTCATTGGCCTTTTTTCCATGATTAAATCACATCTGTGGGACATGGTCACTCTATGATTAAAGAGTATATTAATGATTTACCACTACACTAGTACTCATCCATATTATATTGCTTAGTAAAATGAAAACACTGAGATTGTTTATTGATCTGCTTTAAAAAAATCCTATAGCCTGAAAAGAAGTAAATAGAGAAGTTGAGACTCTGGACTTTACTCTGATTAGTAGATAACCATGCCCAACAGATGCAAATTCGACAAGATAGCTCCGGGTAAAGATTTAAAATAACAATTTCAGCCACTTCAGTTGCCTTGAATTCACTGAAGTTACATATTTCACAGAGCATGTTTGATGGCTAGTGACTGTAAAATCAAGTATTTATTTCAAGAGCAATACAGACTTAGATTCCTAAATAACGGCATACAGTTATAAAAACCATGGCCTGGGCCACACAGAAAAACCAACACACTAAAGATTTCCTTTCAGTGCATGTATTTTATGTGAATTTGACAGCACCACCAAATATTGACTCAACCAGGATGTTTACAGGACAGATTTAACACATTTTTGCACTTGTATTTAGAAAATATTAAAATATAATAGAACTGAAACCAGATGGAAACCACTGCCTCACTAAAAGACACATACTACTGAGATACATATTGGGATTGCTCTGATGTACAGTATCAAGGGGAAGAACAAAGGGAAGAGATCCTGGCACAAAGCCGTTTACCATGAAACTTTGGGCTGTGGGCTGCCAGTTCCCAGCCTCTGGAAACCCTTTTGGTCCAGACACAAGTGATTTTTGCCATCTTAGAGCTACCACTATTGATTTTTGGGCGTGAAAGCCTACCTTTACATACATTGTTTACAAGCTGGTGGAAACATCTGTCCAGAGCAGATGCCATGAGTGTCACTCTGACACTGTGACGTAGGTTCAGGGGTTTGCATTACTTGTGCTGCCAAACCACATCAACCCTACTGAGTTCACAGCTGGTATATAAACTTAGCCCTTCTCTCAGAGACATGGTTTGCTCATAAAGGATGCAAAGATGTAAATGGAGATTAAGGGAACATAGAGTTGAAAAGAAGGATTAACTATGCATTGATCAAACAGAAGGGCATGTAGTTATACAAAGAAGTGAAGTCTGGCACTATTGACAGAAGACTGAAGACACTTGCAAATTGTTTTGTTTTGAACTCTTGCGCGTGCTAGAAGCCAGAGGAAAGTGTTTCCACAAAGAAGAGCTGATGATTTGTCACTACAGTTCTGTTCTAATGCTTTTCTCACCAGATCACCAATGAAATCTTTTGAATATGGTTTAAATTTCAGGATTTACCAGGCAGAGACCATTTTTGTGATCAGTGAGAAGAAACACATTAGTTTGAAACTCGCCAAATCAGGACTGAGGGTGGGTAGGGTAAAAGAACACTCTTAAAAACCTTAGGACAAAAAAAAAAGAGAAGAAAAAAAAGAGCTCAAAGCGATAAAATGTAAAATAAGAAAAATTGTCAGAACACACAGATGGAGGCAGAAGTCACCACAATATGATTCAGCGGTCCTAAAAGACAGAAAGAATTAGGGAGTGTAGTAGCAGCACATGGCTAAAAGTTAATCCAGTACACAAAAAAAAAATCTGAGTGCCACATAACTGACAGAGCAAAGGAGAGGTGGTGAGAAAATAAAATAAGAAAGAGCTTTGTGACTTTTAAGAGATAACTGGCCCCGAAGGTGAGTTTAAAAGAAGCAAAGCAGACAAGACCTGAACAAGCAGCCAAAATACCCATTTGGAAAATTTATTTTGAAGTAGGTGAATGAATACTGAGCAATTAAAAAATACTTTACAGTAGTCAAGGTACAAGAAGGACTAAAGCTAGGGGTGTTGTTTTAACTGTCGACACAGCAAAACAATATTTTGGCTGCAAAGGAGAAGGAAGCTGCAATAGCTGTCAGCATCCCAGATGCATGCAGAGTAGGAGAGGGATCTCAAGGTTATGAGTCTGAGTGGCAGGGAGGATGTGGCATTATCAAAATCAGAAGTGAAAAGAGATTCAGAAGAAAAAAGTAAGAAGTTCTGTTTTGGCCAGATTAGGAATGATCTGAAGGCAAAACAACTGGGATTATGTGTCAGGGAGGCAGTCAGATATGCAAGACTAGATGGAACAGAGCAGAAGGTTTAAGAGTTATTGGCAGGGAGATGATAGCCAAATCCGTGTAACAGGATGTTGTCATCCAGTGGGTACAGAAATCTCCAGTCAAATCAAGGAGTGACTAAATCCCTTCTCTGCCACCTCACAGATGTTCCTACCTAGTTTCAAATGAAATTATCTAAAATAGTGCTGCAAAAACATGCATAAAGAAACCTGACTTTCCATAAAATCTAAAGATCATACTGTTTCTAAAACTAGGGCAACCACTAAATGAAAGTTAACCCGAACAATAACTTTAGCTAAACTTCAGGTCACATGCATTTAATATAATGAGATGAGGAATATGAAAAGGCCATTCATAATGGAATTCATCGAGTTAGGAATGCCATGCTTAGCTGCCTTATAACATATAATTAATGATCCTATAAAAATCCAGCAGTACGAACTCTCCCAGCTGCCTGCAGAATTGTTCTTTATGCTGGGCAGGGCAAGCAAGCATCTGCTTTCACAAGTACTGCCCTTTGAGAAGCTCAAATGCTTTTTTCCCCTGTTCCATTAGGGACCACAGTGCCATTTCCATGACATGCTGAGCTTTGAACCGTTACCAAACCAGACTATAGCATTTGGCAATCCAGTACACATCTGTCATGATAGACTGGTTATTGGTCAAATGTTAAAGAAAAAGTCATTAGCTCTCTTCCATTGCTCCTAATACCCCACCTTCCTCCAGATTATTTATAATCCCCATTAAATCCACCCTCTGTTTATAGTCTTCTAACACAACAGTGAAATATATATTGCCTACCTTGCCTTATACCACTCCCAACCATTGGTACAAGAAAAGATGTTCTCTCTCCATCAAAAGGCCTGATCCCTTCTGAAGCATTGATGCTCACATTCAAGGTTAAAGGATTAAGGCCTGAAGCACTGGGTACTAGAGGAAATGAAACCAAATATCGAAAGAAACACAAAAATCAATCCTCTTCACTGCAGGAGCAGTGTGAAGAACAAATCAGCTGGGCTGAATCTAAAATTTTCTCTGCATGGCTCTCAAAAATTAGCACTTTTATAAATATAATGGGTAGTTCTGCGAAGCCTCGGCACCCGTGCAAAGCCACAGTGTTCAGCTCAATACATCAGTATGGTCTGGGAAGTTTTATGTCAGAATAATTTAGTTGCAAATAGACAAAGTCCACTTCAGAGAGAGCAAGAGCTGGGAAGTGAGTGAGGGCACATGTGCTGTTATCTTTATACGTAGTCTGCAAATCTGCAAGTGGCAGAACCTAATATTTATAAGTTTGCCTTTTGCTTCAATTCTCTGAGTGCTGAAGAGCAGCCAAGGTCACAGGAGGGGTGGGGGAGTGGGTTTTAGTTTAGTACAGCTGTGATCATGGGCAGAACAGCAGGGTACAGAGGACTGCTTGCTTAACTTTGTAATATCAATAGCTTTTGTTCTTAGTCCTGCCCCATCAGTTCTGATACAAACTTTAAATGGCATGAAAGTTGTGCGGGTGGGTTTAAAATTTCCTGACTTAAAACTACCTTCCAGAACATTTTGTTTTATGAGGTTTTTCTTAACTTTTCCAACTGACAAATTTCTGGAACATATGAACGTCTAGATTAAACAAAATATTCTCTTCATCCAAGATTACACATAAAAAGTAACAAAATGGTATGTCTGAAAAGGTAATCCACTCCAATTTAGAAAAATAGAATTCAGGTTTTCAAAATTCAATTCAGGCAGTAAAACAGTGTCTACATTTTCCTGTAAAGGAGGCATCTGCAAATGACTTGCAAAAATGTCTCTCACTGTCTGCAAGCATTGGCAAGGAACAAAGTCCTTCAGGAGATGCATGTATTTCACATATTTCAACTCAAAGAAAAAATTCTCCAAGCGTTTTCAGTTTTGATGTGGGATATTACCAAACCAAACCCATGCAGAACACTGGCAAGAAATGCAAGCTTTGTGAAAGTACCAAAGCACTTATGTTTTAACAAGCCTGTTTTCACCAACTGCCATCCTAGGCTTAGCAGTGTTTCTAACGCCTGAGAGTCTGTGTTTTTCGAAGACCTCACCTACAGGCTGAGTGCATCTGCCTATGGAAACCACTTATGGCATTTCCTGCTTACATGTTATACCTCCAGTCACTCAGTAGGCTTCCTGCTCAAGGTTACTTTGGACTCCAATGGGAATGATGTAATACTGCTGTGTGCAGCAGATGTGATCATGAGAACAGAATCAGCATAATTCAGGTAAATGTTAAGATAGGCAGCTTGAAATCACTGTTGCAGTTGAAAGTAAACCTGAAAATTAGATTAGTGAAGGAACTAGGTCAGCAGAAATGAACTCCACTCTCTTCAGTCTGATAAGGATCACTGCCTACTCTAACAAAAACCCCAACATTATATGCATGCATAGGTATATGTAAAAAACTGCCAGATACTCCTCTTTATGCTTCCAGTAACCACATCAGAACAAAACCCTTCACCCTGTACAAGAAAACCTACTACCTTCAGAGTCTGCACATGGCACTAAAGCAGCAAAAATGTGTGTCTAACTATGACTGCACTCTCCCATACGTCAGACTCCAGCAGCCATCTGTTGGAAGGATGCTGCGCCTATATATAGCCAGACACTACCACAAGAGAAAGAAAAACTCATGTGTGCACTAATTCAGCATGTGCAGTATTGGTAGATCTGCAAGCACTTTTTTGTTTTTACTGGCCAAACAAGCATTTGCTCCACAAATATCTGATCTAAAAATGATGCAAACTTCAATGTAAAATTATCTGGAAGAAGAAAGTAACTTGGTTGTTAAAAGGAGCACTAACAGGTGGGTAAGCAGCTTCCACATACACAGATTTTATGGGCCATTTGCAAGCACAGTTGATTTCATCCCAATTTAATGTGCCAGTCTGCCAAAACAGCAAATAGGAAAAAAAATCCCAACTAACTGTATTCAGTACATTCCCAAAAGTTGGCAAAGTCCTATATAGATACACCTCAAGAGACCAAGGACAACTGAGAGACGACCTGAAACCTGGGAGTCTTGGACAACGAGCCAGTTGCAGCCCTGGTGAGAGTTTCTCCTTCAGAGGCTCAGGACCTGGACACACCTCAGGACCTGGGAAGTGACATGCTGGAATGAAGAACTGAAAACTCCTCATAGGAAGCCAAACGGCTGCTACCATTGTTTTTCAATTCTCTTCTTCTCAGAAACAGGAGTAATGAGGCCAGCAAAACTCAGACCAGAGGTAGCAGAGCTGTGCAATTATATGTGACTTTTATTTTATATTTAAATTATTTGGAGGGCGGAATTGAATGAACAAACCTGGATATGCCTGGGACAGCAGGGGGAGCTGCAAGTCTGTGTTCCTCTGCAGGTCTATTTAATTGCATTGAATATTTGGACAAAAGCATGCAAGTGTGCTTGCACATCACCACAGAAAGATGCCTGCATGTCTAATAAGCCTCAGAAAAGAGAGTTCATAACAAACCATTAAACAAGAAGCAACAGATAATTGTCACCTTCTCTCACTAGCTAATAAAAATAGTTACACCATAAACATAAAAATCTTTTAAACAACTCCTGACAGCACTCCCTCCTGGAACTATCACCATAGCAATGAGCATCCAAGTACAGGGGAAGTACCGCTGAAGCCTGTGTTTGATATTTTTGAGTAACTAAAAATACAAACTGGCAAAAATACACATGGGTGATGTAGAATGAGGCACACAAACCTAAAGAACCTTCAATGAAATTAAAGGTGGCAAATTCCACCTGCAGATCTTTAATACACCAGGAAAGAATCCTTTCACTAGGTAGCATACATTGAACGGGTGCCTGCAGATAACTGTGAACACATCTGTAGCTGCTGTATCCAACAATTCCTATTTAGAACACTTTGCATGGGTTTGTGTAGAGGCTCAGTTGCAGATTTGTGTGAAATCTGAAGCAAAAATGCCCATTATAGAGAAGACAGTAAAAAGCCACACTGGCAGAGCCTTATAGGAAACGCAAGACTTGGAAAAGCAGGGAATCTTGAATGTTAAGATTTAGGCACACAGCAGCGCTCTGGGGAGGGGTGCTTGCAAAGTGAAAAACTCTGTCTCCTCAAGCTGGTGCCATTAAATACATCTTATTTCCATGCCATTCAGATCAAAGTTAAGATTAAATGAAAGAGGGAAGAGTTTTAAAATTCCTTTCCCAGATGCAGATGTCAGGAGCACACACAAAAGCAGGTGCTGGGTGTATTGATCTGACTGAATACGTATGGAGTGGGTACTTGAGCATGTACCAAGCATCTGCATTTGGGAGATGGAAAGCACTTTGTAAAAGGCTGTTTTATGCTAAACAAATGCATCAGGTTATGTTTTTATTTTGAATATTTTAAAGCACCTTGCACACTGGGGCAGACTTGAAAAGAAATTATACGGACAACCTGCCATTAATTGCACAAGCTACCATCTCCATAGCTGCAAACTGTCTGTGGGCTCTTTTAGGAGCACTCCAAGCTACAGAGAACCATCCTCAATAAAACCTGCTCTAACTTCTGCACCTTAGAAAAATGGAGACCCTGCATCTGAAGGTGGTTCAGGTCCCAAATGCTGGCCCAGCTGCAAGTAGGCAAAGGTACAGGCACATTTCTTCTCAACATCAGAGACAAGACAAATCCAACACTGCAAATTCATACTAGAATAGGTATCCAAATAGGCTGAGACAGACAATGCTTGCTGACAATGACAAGAAAAAGACCTTAATAGCAAATGTAGAAGAGAAAACAAAGCAGGCACCCTTTGGAAATCTGGCTATAGTTTGAAGTAGCCCCTGAAATCAAAGTTTTCATTTTCAGTAAAAGATTATAAGGAAAATCTGTATTAGAAATCAAACTCTGCACTGTGTTTGCTTGTGGAATCTTTTTTGCTTTCTTCAATGAAGGAAAAAATTAATCCCTACAGGAGATGACAAGATGCCTTTTAAACTACATACCTCATTTCTGACTACAATTACCTTTGAATAGTCTGGCACAGCTGCATGTTCCTATTTGCTTTTTTTTCATTAAGGGTTCCTCTATTATTTGTACCCATCCTATAGCATTTGCGCCTGGCACTGATGCACATTCCTTTGTCTACAATTCTTCCTACAGATAGTAGAGGATAAATTGCAATTAGATTTTTGTAATTGTAGATGATTAACTCAAAATTAGCTGTTAATTATATTAAAAAAATGTTTTTTCTGTTCTTGATTATTTATTTTACTTCTCACTTCAGCAAGTTTCATATTTTAAAGGTAGTTCACCATTTCCTTTAAAATACCAGGGTCTTTTTAAAGTAAGTTTTGTTTATTTGAAAACTTAAATCAAGTTCTATGCTGTGAGATTTGCTAGAAGAGCTCTCATGTATGAACTGGAAGTCAGAGAGGGCTGATTTTCCATTAGTGTTCTGCTGGCATTTGCTGTAACAAGAAATGTTTGATAGGTCAATTAAAAAGCAAACACCATCACCACCACAGGGAAAA
>VWYP01016755.1:2984-15568 GCA_013400435.1 Pycnonotus jocosus | reverse complement strand
CAGGGAAAAAAAAAAAAAAAAAAGCCCCACATCATGAAAAACCCCCACCCTAAAAAATAAAAAGGCAGGAAAAAAAACCCCAAAAGAGACAGTTAACAAAGGGATGTATGTCTACCAGCTCTACCTCTTTTCTAAGACACGGCCAAACACTTACACCCTCTCCCTATCTGTACTGAAGAAAACATCACTTATATATTCAAATGAATAAAGGAGACAAATGCACTTGTCTTCCACAGCCTCTTTAAGTCTTACATTAGAGTAAATTATTTAGGGACCATTCATCTGGTAACCTTTGCGAAACTGAAGATGGCATATAGGAAGAAAAACTTCCAAGTGTTTTGCTGCCAAACTTCGTAACCAGCTGGCATGGCACCTTGAGACTGCTCAAACACACAATAACTTTGAAAAATTACAGAAAATTTAACCAGGGGAATGAAGAGAAGGTGGGGAACCTTTTGAAATCTGGGACTCTCATTTTGTTAACAGCACAGGTTTTCCTCATTTTCCCTGTTAGGATATGTAGATATTTGCAGGTTTTTGGTAATCTGTTGCCAAGAAGCCCTACAGATGTTCTAGGTTACATTTTTCCTCCAAGGGGCTTAAAGCTGCTGCATCTTAAACATGTCATGACTCTCCATCTTTTTTGTTACAGTGATAATACCTTGATCACTTCGGTTTGAGTGAAAATGAAAGAAAAAAGCATCCAAATACAACAAAGATATGCCAGTAACTCACAGCAGCCAAACACCTGGTTAAGCAGTGAAGTATTCCAAGGAAACTAACAACTCCTGCTGTTCTGGAGAAAAAAGGGCTTATCTCTCTATTCAGTGAAAAGGGATCTCAAAAAGAAAAATAAAATTAGTACAACAAAATTAAAAAATAATAAAAAAGAAGGTATTGGACCCTTAGTTTATAAATGAATTATCAGTTCTTCCAGTATTCTCAGAACAGAGAAGTTTATTATTTTGAGGTATCCTCTTGTTGCTAATGAAGGAGTCATTCAAAGCACAGCTGCTCACATTGTCCACTATTCTTTGGTCAAATGAATACCTATAGTTACAGCATAGAAGAAGAAGCTGTTACTTTCTGAGAAAAGGAGAAAACCTTGCCAGTTTTTATTTGCTGCTTTCCTAGTAGGCCTGAATCTTCTTCCCACGTTAACTTCAATGTGACAGGGTAGGACAGAAAAAAAGTACAATAGTGTACTGATTGAAGTCTTAAATAGCAAGCAGGATGGAGATAAGGACCTAAATATTGGCTTAACTCTGTTTCCAGTTATTTCAGTGGTGATTTGCTCTGATCACACTGAAGTAGAGGTGCAATGCAGAGGTATTTTAAAAAAAAGTAACTGTCACCAACCATGGAAGATCTGTCTGAGAGAAAGGATAATGTATTATGTACATCAGGTCCAAATAAAGACTGAAGAGATGTTCTGATCTTAATTTAAAAAGTAACAAGCAGTACCTAGAACAAAGAACTAAAACTAAGATTTTGTGAAAATTCCATTTTGCACCAGGCTAAGAGGTGGCACACAAAACCTAAAGCTTCTTCAGGAAGTCAGTCCCTAAACTTTGAATAATAATAGGTCAGCGTAACTATTGAGTTGACTCATAAAACACAGCAGTCAGTGAATTTTACTCTTCCTGCAGAAAAAAGCTCTTAATCTGAAACAAACACATGAACAAATACACTTGGCAGGCAACAGCACACTGTCAAGAAGATATATCGACCCTGTGAAGCACTTAGAAGTGAAGGGAGAAATTACCTTAGCCCCATGCTGCTGCCATTCATCATCAGAGCCAGTTCTCTGGGTGCTTCAGCAATAGGCACATCTTCTGAGCCAGGTATGTGGCCTCTAATCCTGGAAGAGATGAGTTAGTTGGTTCTGCAGCTGGGCAAATCACATCAGGAACTTGCCACTAAAAGGTGACCTATGTGTCTACAAATGGGGCACTTACACAAGTTAAATGCAAAAGCTTTCACAATTATCTTCACACTTTCAAATATATTTTAGTATTGAAAAGCTGGTTCAGGTCCAGTGCCTTTGCTTCTAAGGGTTACCACTGGGACAACCTTAGCCAGTGTAATGCAGTTGAATACTAGCATTTCAGCATTAGAAAGCGAAAAAAATAGGGAAAAATCTGCAGTCTTTTTGTTAGAGAAACAGAAAAGTTTCATTTACAGATTACAGCACAAGAGCTCAAAATTCATCATGTATAAGCTGCATGAAACAGAATTTATATAAGATGGTTGTGTGTCCTCAAACTATGGACCCAAAATGATGCTCCATTTTTAACAGATCACTCCACCTTCTTCTTTCTCTCCAACAAAGAGAAAAGTCAATATAGAGGTATTTCTTTTTCATTTGACTAAAATTCCAGTTTCCCTCACTGGTCTGCTCCAGTGAGGCTTGAACCAGGAGGAGCCACTGAACCGCATATACACACACCATTCTTGATAGCTGAGCAACTACTTCACATAGAGTGTAACTGCAAAGTGAAAGTACTACAGTCACGTAAGGCTAAATAGAGAAATGTGGAAAATTAAACGCAGTTATGATGCAGTGCGGCAAAAAAAGGATCAATTCACACTTCAGCTAAAAGAATAGAAAAGTTAACTGCCAATAACTGCAAGTGGTCAAACCTCTTCTTTCTCATTCAATGACAATGGACCTTAAAGAGTACTCCACCCAAGCCAAAGAACAGAAATAAACACTATCTGAAAAACGACTTTTCTTGTATTGTTTTTTATACTGTTATGATGTTCTAACTCAGTTAGACCCTCCTGACAATGAAGCAAAGGGTATTTGAGCTTAGCTAAACAAATTTTTATTGTTAGCAGTATATAAAATTACCCTGTTACCAAGTGCAAAAGTGAATTATATACCTGGAAATGAAACAGAACTGTGATGCCTAAGAGATTTACTTCTAAATATCAAACATTTAATTCTAAAGATACTGAAATATTTTTAAGACAAAGCACATTATGTTCTAGTTGTTTTCTTAGAGAGAATATGGCAAATATGACTTCACACACATCTCTGAAGAGATCACAAAAAGACAAAGTCCTCAGATTGATCATATATGATTTTTTTTCATAGAATTGTTTNAAAAAAAAAAAAAAGTAGCTATAATAGATATAGTGGTACTAACAACCACATCTTTACAGATATTTAAGTTGCATTTGTTTCTGAACTTACATCTCCAAATGTGAAAAATTTCCATTAGGATAAAAAAAATCCACCAAAAAACTCAGATCTCATGTCCTTCATATCTATTTCTTTTTCATTAGAGAGATGCATGCACAGAATTAAAATATTTGATGATTAAGAATCCATCTGTTCCTACTTAATTCTCACCTGAAGTCATAATCCTTTGTTACCAACCTCAGTCATTTTCAAGACACAGATTTGTGATTTCCTCTAAGACAGGTCCTTTTAAAACCACATAAACACATTATTTTCAATGTAAACAAAAATTCAAGAAGACAAACAAAAAACCACTTAGATTACAGTACTCTCTTTTGCAATTTGAAAAGTAAACAGGGGGCTGAAATGAAGAAGGGAAGGTGATGTATTCCTTCATGGTGTTTATAGCACACAGATGTAGGAAGTGGGTCGTCTAATGCAGATTCTCATGGGATTCTCATTCTCTGTCAGCAGCTGCCATGTTAAAACAGTATAGAAATATCCATCCTATGAAACATTCCTATCCCTTCTTCCAAAAGACTGCAGATTTTTCCCTACAGTTTTTCCAGCTGAGTTAAAATGGCTAATTTAACCTGTTATCATTCACTGCTCTGCTCACTTTAATAACATCATACCATAAAAAGTTGCTCTCTCTTTCTCAAAGACTCTATTTACATTGCATTAAAGTGTTACCTTTTGCAACAAATCTCATAGGCCTTTCAAGCCACATCTCACATTTCTATGCGTGCTCCACCTCCCTTCAAGTTTTAAGCACATATTATGCCTCAGTCTTGGCATTCTCCCTTTTCACTAACATCACTGGAAAGAAAATGTCTTTCCTACACTGAGCTCCCCTATTCTTCCATAAATATATGGGGGAAAACCCCATATATTCCATACATATATATATATATATATATGTATATATGTAATGACCTCCATCTTATCTGTAAAACACACTCCTCCCAGTCCCGACCCAGGAGAGTGCAACACTTCAAAACTGACCATTCCAAGCAAAGAAGGGAGAATGCCACATCTATGTCATACATGCTCACACTGCCCTGTTGCCAAATGTCTGTATTCCTTTCAAGTGACTGCACTAAGATCAACCTCTCATTTTCTTCTACTGCTTCTCTCTTCCAATCTTTCCCAGTCTTTTAGCAGTGCTTTTCTTCTGCCTTTCTTTCTACCACATACTGTTTTCCTCTGCTGCTTTACGCAGCTGTCATGCTGCTTCCCAACAGTACATAGTAACATACTAAAGTCTCTTCTCTGAATCACTCTTAGAAATTGTGCCATAAGCCTTGCCTGTCTTATTCTATTGTATCTGTTGTTGCCTTGTTCTATTCTCCCACTTAAATCAACTATTGCCCACATGCTCATTAGAAATTTTATAATTTTTTAAAATCGTAAGTCTCAAAATCACCTGTTAAAATCCATACGAGATTGGTGTAATTGCTGTTGTTTTAGGAGCAGTTTTGCTTCTTGCTTAGTCAATAAATGTTGGAGTCGTTCCTTTTCAATTTCCAACTCCATTTTTTGAAGAAGCAGCTTCTGCCTTCTTTCTTCATACAACCTTTTAGCCAGCTCTGTTTCCTTAGGTTCTGAGTCTATGCTGTGATTCAGGCCAGAACATCGACAGGGCCTGGAATGATCATAGGTTTTGTAAACTGTCCCAGAGTGTTTTCTAAGTACCTGGCTGACATAGCAGCTCTCTTCCACACTCCCTGAGCTCCCCATATGCTTCCAGGCACAGTCATGACTCACTTGCTGAGGGCATGTGCTCTGAAATTCACCTGCTCTCTGGTCCATCTCCTGAGCTTGCTTTATGTGCTGAGGGCTCCTCTGCTTGACTGGGGAAATCACATTGTTGCACTTTCTGCGTAAGTCATTTTCCATTGGATACTCCTTCAGACACTCCTGATGGTTGTAATGCATTTCATGGTTATTCCTGCAAGGCTGAGACAACACAACACGGGCTGGGCTTCCATCCTTCAGTGCTCTACTGTTCTTATGAAGACTCCAGGGTCCCCCAATACCCAAGCAGGAGCTGTCCAGCCCCAAAGAGGGCTGTTGGCACAAGCTCTTCTTACTGGATACCTGCAACAGGAGAAACAATTTCCTGTAAATCACTAAAATTCATCTTTTTTCACCAATTTCCCTTGGTAAATCTGCTCTCTTCAAAACAGAGCTGCTGGTCCATGTCAATGGACACCCAACCAAACCCAACAAAATGTTTACCAGAACACAGACACAAATTTGCTATCAAACCTACATTTCATTCCATCTACACAAGTGTAATAAATGTAAAACTACCGTCTGCAGGATTCTCAACATAAAATGAGTCACTTCAGAGCATCAAGTAGTTGTGAGCATCTAGGGTTACATAAAGTCAACTTGAAGAGTGGCAAAAAACATTAAATGTTAAGGTTGGAAAATGTTTAATTTTGAATACCAAGCCAAAAAATCCATTCAGCCACTATAAATACTCTTTGATTGGCTATTACACAGCAGGAGATTTGATGTAAAACATCTCACCTTGCACTGAATGGTATATTACTTACCGCTGGAAATTTGATGAGAGTTTTTGAAATATCTTTACAGAAACACAGATAAAAACCAACTACTTTCTGGAAAAACGGTTGTACATCAAAAGCTGTCATTTAAATACAAGACATGTTTAAATACAGCTATAAACGTAAGTGATTTTTCAATTAAGCTGGGCAAGTGATTATAATCTGATAAAACTCTGAAGAAAACAAGCAACTGTAATTCACATTTGTCAACCCAGTACAAGTAAATTCTAGTGGTTTTGTTATAGACATGGATATTATGTAATAGCAATCACAATCCTAGTTACATCCCGGAGTATCTTTGCACTAAGGCTCATCTAGGCAGTTAAGCATTTGAGTTTTTAGGCACATCACAATAACAGTGTATCAGGCACACGCCTTTCTTTTGCTAGAACTCTGCATTAATTTTAATAACAAACTAAATATGAGCTTCTCCAGCCTTTGGGTCCTTCCACAAAGATATGGGGCTTTTTAGTTACAGAAGCCAGATTCGTTAAAGATAGCAAAACCACTACAGTGTAAGTGGTTTAGCAGGGAAATCTGGAATTCACTGATGGAAAAAAAAGATATTATTTCCCCTCTGGGAATGCTTACAATAGATAGGTATTGTGCACATACAGTGCAAGACTGTGTCAGTCAGACCCAAAACACTCAAATTTAGGAATGCAAGCAAGCATCCAGCAATGATTACAAGAGAGATATAATACAAATCTATGTAGCATTTATATGTATAATTTAGATTCTTTTTTTAACAAATAAACAAAATACCAAATATACTCAGCTGCCCTTCAAGACAACCAATTACAAGTTTCTTGTAGACTTCACAGAATGTAAATTAATGTGGATTAGCACCTGAATACTGATATTTTATTACTTCCAGTTTTGTGCATACAAATATATTCTCTCTGCCATGTGATTGAAAGCCAAGGATGTCATGTTTTGCCCCAAAGGGCCCAGTGAGTTGGAGACATTTGCATTACTGTCAGTGCTAAATGTCTGAGGAAAGTCTGGTGTTTGAACTGGGTGAAAAGTGCAGGACACTAAAATATTTTAAAGTCAGAGGGGCTGGCAAGGCAACTGAGCAGAAATGCAACATGCTGCCAAAAAAGATGGAGTTTTGTTATTTATTATTTGTAGCATGCCATCCTTGTTGGCAATATTTTCTAGACATATAAAGGCTACAGAGCCCTTTTAATCCAAATTAGACAATACAGAAAAGTCTCTCATTTCCCACATCACCTGCTTATGGTTAAAGAACATTTAGGGAACCTACAGGAAGATGTTTCAAGGTGGAGTGTTTCCAAGTCCCCATGGACAGCAGAAGGTCTCAGACCTGAAGATATTCTTACAGCATTCTATCAGGGCTGGCAGTGTAGGGTGGTTACAGAAAGCAAACTCCTGTCTTTCTATGGCCCATAAATAGTTAAAAAGAACACACATAAAGAAAGGACACTCAAAAGATGAAACATCTGAGAACACCTTTATTTCAGCAGTTTGCTGACTGAAGAGACAAGAGACTGTTAAGAAGTCTAAGCACACGAATGAAGACGTTACAAAATAATCATCAGGTTTAAGAATAAAGGTCCACATTGCAAATTAACTTCATGGCTGAGACTCTATTAAGAGTCCCTGAAGGCCCTAAAAGAGAGGTACCAGTTAGCATTTGTTGACCTTGGCAACCATTAAGTCTGCCCTGATGGTCTCAGAAATGACATTGACATTTAAAGACTTCATAACAAGGCAGAGAAACTTTAATGTTATTTCACAGTTACAATATGTTTGCAGGGGGGAAAATTCTCATTAATGTCATTGAATGTGAGTGGGATTTTCTTATTCTTTTAGAAGGAGGAGGTCATGTTAGGAGGAAGACTGAGTTCCAACATGCCTTTGATGGCTACTCATACTCTGCAGGGTCTAACTCCAAAGAAAAATTAACTATTGGGAGTCAGAAACTAGTCAACAACGTTTTTAGTAATTTGTGGGTTTTCTGCTAAAGCCTTAACTGAAAATACAGCTGGATGGTAGACATTGCACGGAAAAAAGACTGACATTTACACGTATGAGGGGTCAGAAGAGACCAGTGCATGACAGGACAGATCTGTAAGACGCAGGCCAGGTAAAGCACAAAAGTAGAGGAAAGAAATATTCCAAAGACCCACCTACTACTGTGAGCCTAAAGACACACAAGCATAAGGAATAAGGTAATTTTACAAGATGAGATTAAGAAAGATATTGCCTATGGGACACATGGAAACCATGACAGACCATGATGGAACAGCTGTGCTTTCTCCTCCATGGAGCTCTTCCAGCCTTGCTGTGCCATATTTAAAGATACAAGTTCCTTTAACAGAGGCTTTTACAAACTCAGATTGCTCCTTGTAAGGTAAGGAGTTAATAAGACTTGATCAGATGTGAAACTCCTGTGAAATAAGGAGACACTAAACATGGTTTTAATAATCTTTAGAAGAATTTAAAGACGAAGATGTGTGGAGGTCTACATCTTTACTGCAACCCCAGTAATTTTTGTTCAGGGACTCAGCGCAGAGCTTAAACAAACATCCAGTCCTTAAAACTTCCTATGAACAGACAAACAGTGCACTAGTTTTATGCACGCAGCATTACGATTGCTGCAAATTGTTCTTAAATGCAACTTGTGTGCTTTGCAGTTCTAATTCACAGCACTGGCAGAGGAAGCACAGTTACAGACTGATTCCTCCTGACAAAGGGCTTTGTACTGCAAGGGATGAACTAGCAACTGAGCATATCTTCACAATATCATCACAGGCAAGTCCCGACGGATTTTATTACATGTATTACATTACATTACAAACATGTTAAGAATCAGCCCAAAATCATTACCTTGAGAAGTCCTGGACTCTGAGGGACAAAAGCTGGCATCCCAGCAAAATACAATGCTGTTAGGGTGCAGAGCAAAATCGCTAGATATATTCACAGTCTTAGGAGTTTACTTCATAGCACTTGGGTTTGTAATTTTTAGCTGAAATATGTCTTAATACAGGGAAAAGAGACAATGAAGTAAAATAATTCTCAGTTGTATCTTGAGGACCTTTCTCTAATCTGGATTTTCAGATCAGGAGTTTCTTTTGGTGGGGTGGAAAGAGTGGAAGAAATATGTAGATTCAGAACTAGTCCGTTGTGCTCATCTAAGTGGGGACCCTGAAGGAAACCAAGAAGAATTAACAGAAGCAGCAACCAGAGAAGAAATACAGAGATTTAAAGATTTTTAAAGATGACACAGAGACTACCATATACAGAAACACCTTCAAGAGCACCAACGGCACATACTTGAGATTTTTCACCAGTGTAGGTGTTCTTTGGACATGGTCAGCAAAATTTATTAGGAAATCTTTGTTCACGGGAAGCATTGTCAAGCCATGGCACAGGCTGTCCAGGGCAGTGGTGGAGTCCACCAACCCTGAATGCAATTTAGGAGACATGCAGATGTGGTGTTTAGCAACAAGTTTTAGCCAGCAGTGGGCTTGGTGGTGCTGGGCTAATGGTTGGACTTTGAGGTGGTTTCCAATCTAAACAATTCTGTGATTCCATCTGTGACCCAGCTGACACCCTCACTCTAAGGTACACAACTGAAACCTGGAACTCAGTTACAACTCCAAATGGTTGATACATGAGTCTCATCCGAATAAAGCTTGGCTTTGGGTTTCAGTTCTACCAACAGTATAAGCATTTGCTTTTGTCAGCAAAGTGAGGAGGATGTATTACAAATAAGCTTGGATAGAATATTGGGACAACAGAAATGCTGATTTTAAGAACAATTACATCAAATTACAGGACTATTTGAGGTACGTTACTAGAGATTAAGGAGCTATTCTTTCCATGATTCCATAAGAATTTATCAGGGAGCATGAAAAAGCATAAAGATTTTAAAGTATATTAGCAGGATCTATTGAAGGATATAATTTTTTTTTCTTTAAATCATATAATTCTTTGTTAATATCTGTACCATAAATAACCCAGTATCAGGTATTACAAAGTGCCATGTAATAGTACAGCAACTGTCTCTGTCACTATCTAAGATAAATGCAGTAGATAACACCTAAGGTAAGCCAACCATTTTTCAAGCAAGAAACAAAGTATTATTTTCTGTAGAAATTATGTGTAGCTATGATTGCCATATTCCACTGAATAAAACAAGTGGTCTCAAATGAAAGATATTATGAATGACAGTCACCAACCTGTATTTTTCCTGTAAAAATCTACTGAACTCAACATACTGCACAGGCGTAGCTAAAAAAAAGTGATATCACATCACAAAAAAGTCGATCTGTAGATGCTAGCTGACAGCAGAGGAACACCTCCTATGTTTGTGCTGCCTTCAGTACTTTTTCTCCTCCTTGTTAAGAGGGTTTGAGCTGGCATGCCAGGTGCACAAAAAATCTGAATTCTAAGTAGCATGTGAGCATTTACTGGCACTCAGCTTTAAGTGTATAGTTTGCATTCATAAACATGCCACCCTTCTTCTCCAGCTACCCAAACACTGTAGATAATCTCTAACAAAGGCTCCTATTTCAGATCAGCAGACTGGTTATACACTGCCTGATAAGGCAGTTAATAATACAGTGCTCCAAGAAAACTTAAGAGAGGTGTCTGCATGCCAAGTCTTGGAAGTCTCTGTGAGTAAAATGTCCATTAATCTCACATGGTACCCACACATGGCAGTGCAATAACTGGACACTAAATTTAAGCAAATATGTTTGCTTTTCAAAACGAAACTGTATCACTTCTGTTTGCACTATAGAAAAATGCCACTACACTAATCTTGACAGCACCAGGTCCAACTATTAAGATTCAATGTGCTGCCAACATGATAAAAATAATTTTTTTAAAAATCCCAATCTTCTGACTTCAATTTTTTACTTCTGCCCTTTATTTTACTGAAGAATCAGTAGTTCAAGACCTAGATAAATATTTCAAAAACTATACTATTTGTGAGCAGAGCAGGTCACTACCATTTCCCAGTGCATTTGGAGTTCATGTGAAATAAGGGCAAAAGAGTGATGAGCTGCATTTTTAACATGGGCATATACAGAATAGTTGTCTAGCTGATAGAGAATGTGCAATGCAACATCTGCACCGTACGCCTTGCCAAAGCCCATCCCAAATAAATGTAGTGCATTCTCCCTAGTGCAATTAACTCTTGTACTCTGGCAGGTTGTGCTAGAAGATCATCAAGGTAGATTACCTTCCAGCATATGAACTAAATACTTACAGGTGTTATATCATCAGTTATTACTTACAAACTTCTGCATTTAACAAGACATCCAGGCAAATGAATGATCTAATTTATGAATTATTTATAAGAATTTCACAGCATGCTCCTGGCGTCATCCATGGCCTTTTCCAGGTCATATGACACCAATTAGAGCTGAATTTTAAATTATTCAATAACCTGAACTCTCTTGTCATTTAACATATAGATATCAATGCAGTAAACAAGTTAAGTCTAATGGGCCCTGGAGGTTTGTGTTCCTCCACCCATCAGCAGCAGAGGCTTTATGCTACCACTGGAATAGAAAATAATAGAATGCAGCAGTCAAAAACATTTGCAAGGTTTTAATAAGTTATTTTGCCTCCCTTAGGGATTTTAGTATAACTTACAAGCCCTGAATCTAAAACATATTAAAGTCCTTAGCTATGTGCTTTTAAAACAAAATTAGGACATAGCAAAAGAGCAAGTCTGACACTAACCCTAATTTAGGCCTTTAATTTGAAATGTAGTGGAAATTATGGAGTAAGCAAGATTTACTATGCATAACTCATTACCTTCAGGCTCTCCTACAGTAGAGCCAAAAATAGCCCCTCTTCCAACACAGATACACCTGCCTACAAAGATAAGGCTACACAGAGGGAAATGGAAATGTTAATTTAACAGCTATCAGTTCACAGGTGCCTCTCACATTCCTCACCATTTGGGTGGCAAAAAGCCACCCACCACTTTTCTGTCCCAACAGCACTGGAGACACTAGTGATGTAGAAACCCATCAAGACTTGGGCACTGGCTTCAAGATATAACAGTTCAGAGAGGTTTAAGGTTGCACCGCATCATTAAAAAGGTGAATGTAACAGCCTCCGAAGCACAGACGCAAAAAAATATACCTTAAAACCATCATTTTCCATGATGACTACAAACAGAAAAAGAGGATATCAACAACAAAGAGGATGAGATGAACAGCACCATTAGATATTTTTCTCTGCCTCAGTGTTGAGACATGACATGCTGGAAATGTATGTCATGTCCTGGCTCCAAACCCCATGAGCCTGTGAGCATCACTCCCTATCCACTGCTGATCCACCCTGAGTCCAAGTCATACGGTGGAAAACTTCTGAAATTGAGTGTGCTCAGTACAAGCCTAAACTCTGTGTAGCACCAACAGACTTATTTTTATAGCATCTGTGCCTCAGCTTTCTGAAGGTTGCTAAATTAAATCCCAGACCCATAGCTCCAGATGATCACTTGCAGACCCCTGTCTTGGAGGACCCAGCAACCCCATTCATCTGCACATACTTCCTCTGCCCACTGCTTTGCATGGATAAAAAGTTTCCTGAGATCTATCCACCACCAAAAGTAAAAGATAGGAAGGAAGATGCTCAGCTTATCCATTTAAACACTAGCAAGAAGTTCTCTAGCAAGAAGTCAAGACAAATGCCAAAAAAATTATGTTGAGAAATCATCATGCCAAGTAAGTAAAAGCACACATATCCAAAATGTCTAGCCAGATTAGCAAGAATAAGGATTTAGACAAAGAACACAGCATTGGATTTTCTGCTCCCTGACCTTATCATAG
>VWYP01016753.1:1749-16281 GCA_013400435.1 Pycnonotus jocosus | reverse complement strand
ACTGCTGCAAAGGTCAAGCACATAATGGAGGCAGGACAGGTTTGCCTCTCCTCCCAGACCTGAATGTCAAGGCTGGGAGATTAGCAGCCAGAGAACCCACAACAAATATTTCCAAAGGGCTGGAGGACAGGGTTTGCTGTTGGGGCTGCATCCTGGAGTGGCCGATCGCAGCCTGGGGATGTGTCACCCCGCAAGAGAAGTGTCCACTCCACTTGAAGTGAATTTGCTCTCTGTAATAACTCATCCTGCCTATTCAGTCACTCTGCAAGGCTGTAGCACAGAGGATTTCATGTTAAACTAAGGAAGGTGTACAGTTCATTTTTGCCAGTTTTATATCCATTTGAATGATTTAGCTACAANTATTTCTATTTGAACGGATTTAGCTACAAGTGATAAGGAAGCCCTGAAGAGCTGCAATAGTATCAGAGCTTGGGCCCATGCAGAAGAGCAGCTTTGGAAGGGATTGTGTCCTTTTCCAGTCTCATCCCTAAGGATCAGGACAATTTTATGGGTCTTGATTGCCTCTCCTTCCTGTAGTTTGGGTACATTAGATCAAAAAGTGTGGGATAAATTACGCTGGGCAAGAGGAGCACAAATGTGCAAGACACAACTGACCACAGCTGATCTGATGATCAAGCACCAAGACCAAAGGAAGGAAACGCCATCCCACAAGCAGCCAAACATTCAACAGCAGGCTCTTAAACAAAACACAGTAGTCTAGGGCATGGAACTCCAACATTTTTGCAGAAGAGTCTGGGGACCTCAGTGGGAAGACTCCTTAACCTGCCCCAGCAACCAGCAGGAAGGTGTGCCTTCAGCCTCCAGGTGACTGGGCTGGAGGGAGAGAGGCAGTCATGATTAAAAGCCGCCCAAGAGGTAAATGATGGAGGGTGGTAATCAGTTCATCTCTACTTCCACCCCAGGTAAGATTTTAAAAAAGCCCTAAATCACGCTTGTCTGCAGCAAACAAAGATTTAGTTCTGATATTAGCACTCAAAGAAAGAGTCATTAGGCTTTGGGACAGGCTGAGGAGGTTGACAATTATTCTCCTTCATTAGTTTCATATGAAGCAGAAACACACCCTTGAGGGACAGGCTGGGCACAGTAAATCCAGCTTTCAAAAACAGCAGAACAACACTATCCCCTTCCAGACTTGGCACTCAAGGACTTCCCAGGCTAAAGTGAGAGTGAGACCAGCACAGAGGATGCTCTGAGGGGCACAGAGCACAGACAGAATATCTTGTGCAGGCTCCCTTCCAAAGCCCACCTATTTTGAAGCCTTGTGCTTTGACAGACATGCATCTCAGCTTGGTTTAATGTCCTCCTGCCCTCACACAGCCCTGCAGCCATCTCTCCCCCCACAAAGGGGCAGATGAACCTCACCCGCTCCATGTCAGGGATGCTAATGCAGCGACCCGTGCATGCTCTTTGTTTTCAATGCAGCATTTCAAAAAGCCTCGTCGTTCATTTAAGGTGAAGCAGATGCTGCTCCTCTGGTCTCTTTGAACAAGCTTATCTATGGGCTGGATTTCATTAAGTGTCTTGTTCTGCATTTAATAGGCTTGCAAGTCTAGACACTTTGGTTCTCCCTCTATCACCGCTTTGGTGTACCAGCAGGTAGAGACAACAGAGGTTAAGAGGGAAATATTTAGCCAGCAGATTTAGATGCTATCAAGATGATTGCATAATTCTACTTTGACTCACTGCAGTTTCATACCCAAGGATTTTTTCTCTCACCCTAGTGCCAATCCCTTTTAAAAGCAAGAGACTGCTACCCACTGTAGTGGTGCAGAAGAGATTGCTGGAAGGTTCAAGGCACAGGCTTTGGGATATTCACAGAAAACTCACATTGAACCAATGACCAAACAAGGGAACAAATGTCCAGAGGAGCTGCATGGGGGAAATGTCCTTTACTGCAGAGTGTGATGGTGATGTATAGGCAGAACTGTGTGAGCAACCCAGTCCACTTGAGTTGTGAGATACTCCCATATGCAGCTGGCTGTCACCTCACTCCCCCAGCCAACAAGGACAACCCAAGCAGCAGCCTGACATCCTGCTCCTCCTCCCCAGATGCCCAGGCAACAGTGGGTTGCAGTGTCTGGGAGCACTGAGGCACCTACAAAGCCCCACAGGAACCAAGAAAGAGCTTAGAAGGAAACCAAGAAATGTCCTGGGACCTCGGCCAGGTGCTGTGCTAGGCATCAACTTCAGCTTTTTGCAGAGGTGCTCTCAAAAGAAAAGCACACAGTTGCAAGGTGGGCAGTGGTTGCTGTGTGCCAGCTCCCTCCAGAGAGCTTCTTCCTGCAGCTCCCATGAGTTAGGCATGCCCTATGGAGAGCCAGTCTGACAGGACACACTGTGGACCCGAGGGCAATACCCAGACCAGTCATTTGCTTATCTGTCAGGAGTTATCATCACTCCAGTGATGGGAACTCAGCCAAGACTTGTTCATTATGGTTCTGACCCTGCATCACACTGTAACCCTCAGCCTCCACACAAAACCACACTGTGTTTATCTGCTGCTCTGCTTAGCCCCAAAGGCTAAAAGTGAGATGGATACAAATCCTGTGGGTTCACAACATGCTGGGAAAGATCAGCATTGTTGTGGATTGGGGCTGCAAGATGCGCATGTTACAATTACGTGCGTTGCGGGTATGTACCAACAAAACCAACTGCAATCTTACATTAAGAGCAAAATGGCTTTTCAAAAGATTAATCTGAAAGAAAGATCTCTCTCTTTGGGAAACAAGCAGCCATAATCAGCAAATACTTCTCTCTCACGAGATTGCAAAACAAGGCATGCTCTGCCCTCTGAGCCGAGTCATGAACTTTCCCAGCAAAGGGGGAGAAAGAGCAGAACAACTGCATAGAAAACAACAGGATGGGGATTTTTTACATTTTTATCCCAAGGAGAGAAAGTTCGAGGTCTCTGCACTTACCATCAAACTTCTTGTATCGGGAACTAAACATGTTTTGTAGGTGATTGCTAAGCTCTGTGACAGCGTTTCTGAAGTCGTGTTTGCTCTGCTGACTGTACTTCTCCTCCATTTCTTGAGAGCAGCATGTGTAGCCTTGCGAGCAGACTTTCAAGTGGTCGCCTGAAATGCACAGAAAAAAAATCCCCAAGTTAAAAGGACTCTCTATGCCAGAGAAAAGAGGTCTCATCAGGCAGGTTGTGTGAAGATCTGCAGCACCATTTACTTGCAAGGAGATCCCCCCGCTGCAAGCGCTGGACCAAGCACATCAAAACCTGATTCCTCAGAGAAACATTATAGCAAGACATGTGAAAACCTTGTCTGTGAGAAGATTAAAAAGTGTCTTCTTACTTATTCAGTTAAACAGAATAAACAGATACTCATCCTGTACAGTACAATTTGAAGAACCAGAAAATTTACCTGTATATAGATACATTGTATATGGTAACTTGCATGAAGTTTTTGCTGAGTATTTTTAATACTTCCAGTTCATTCAGTTAACACACAACATCAATGGCAATGGCCCTTTTTGCCCAGATAAGTGCTTTTAACTTCACCTCTCCTCAGTCCAACTATCAGAGGAGAAGTAATCTCTCTCAGAAGTACAGTTGTCGCTGACACTAAATTATACTTGCTTTATGCAATGGCTCATGAAAATGCTTCATATTTCCCGGCTCCTAGTTTTGCAGTTTTCTGTCATCATCCTGGAGGAAACAGGGAGTTTGTTTTTGGAGACTTCAAAGACATTTTTTTTTTCCTTAAGATAATTCTTTCCTAAGAGTCATCTGTCTCAAGCTGGCTTGGTCAGAGAGATCATCACCAAGTGTCTCAGTATCTGCAACAGCTCCATTTCGAAATCTCTCAGACAATCTGGACACAGGATCTGGATCCATATAATTTGATTTTAGATGCCTTGCAGCAGCATGGGATGAAGCTGTCCCCTTCCTGCACCACCCATAAAATGCCATTGCCAGGTTCTGTGGGCCAAGAGAAACCCTTGGCACAGCAGTCCTCAGCTCCAGTTCTCTGACAGGCCCCACAACGCAGCACCAACACCAAGTAGGTGGGCTGATGCTGAAGTGGTTCAAATTTGGGCAAATTGTGCAAATCTTTGTCAACACAGAAGATATGAAGGAGTCAGGATGAGAAACTCATGTTTCCAAGTCAGATGGTATTTTAAAAGACACAGCCAACATGTAAGCTGCTGCCTTCTCTCCCATTTCACACCCTGTTGCCAGACCTTATCTTTCATTCTGAGGAAGCAGATGGAGAAAGGAAAGCTCTTCCCTGCCTGCTCCCACTCTGGAAGTCACCAAGGACCTCCAACCACCATGGAGGTTCAGAGACTCGCTGTCAGAGCTGCAAAGGATTTGTCAGCCCCCACGCAGAAAATAACATCTTCCTGACAAGCAGTGCACCACACGTTTAAGGAAGAGCTATCCATCCTACCTGCTAGAGCATCAAAACTGGGTTAAGAGAAACAAAAATGGGTTTTGGACAGTTCAAAGCCTGCCCATGGTTAACACAACAGGTCGATGCTCTGCCTGCCTTTTGCAAGATTTCTCAACAGTGTCTTTTGCCCAGGTGGTGAACCTTTGCATCACTCTGCATGACTTTCTAGCCCAGAAAGGTTAGTGTCTCTCCTTACAGACACTTCAGGGCCATCTCAAAAAATGACACAAATATTTTTGTCTCTCTTTCTATATATACAGTTCCTGAGAACCTCTCCTCCTAAAATCTATTTCCCTGTTGTGCTACAGGGTTTGTTTGTTTTCTGAGGCATTACAGAGAGCCCTTGACCAGTAGATAATTCTGACACAGCTAATTTATTGCTCAAGACCATCCACTGCTCTTCAATTACGGAAAGCTCAAAGTCTGCTACGGGAAGCAGCACTGCCTGAGCTTTCAGGAAACACAGAAAAATCCCACTGACTCCTTACAGATATATCTTTTTTTCACAGACTAATTCTTTCTGTCTCAGAGGACAGCTTAGTAAGAGAAGAGCTTTCTGTCTCCAGGTAGCTTAGTAAGTCATTTAAACAAGAGGAAGGGGTACACCCGGATTTTCAGATCCTGCCCACTAAATACATCCCGCAGCATGCCTGGGCACTGCTCTCTGAGCCCACCTTCCCAGCAAGCCTCAAAATAAGAAAGTGCCCAAGCATCACTGCCTTATTTCACTTTCAGTCTCTGCTCCATTTCCAATTCAGGACTAAGGACTCTGACACAACATTAAACATGAACAGCAGCAAAGCAAATTCAGACCTACAGATAGCAGGATTTCTTTTCCTAGTTACACTTCACAGACACTTCTCAAGTTGTCCATAGATGCCCTACAATCCCTAATACAGTGGTTTTAACAATGTCTCCAATTTATTTATTATAAAAAAAGCCCAGCGTATTTCACAAATGCAGGCATCAGTTTAACATCTATTTACATTATTAAACTACAGTTACCATCCTGCCTAATGTTGCAAAGCAAAATCATTTCCTCTAATCCCCTTTGTCCCTGATTTGACAGTGCCTCCCCAGGACACACGTGCAAAGCCAAGCAAGAACACTACTGACAGTAAATCAAGCTTGCACAGATCCCATTTGGTTGATCATTAAGAAATAATGCTCCAAAATGTAACTCAGACATTCAAAAATGAATGACCAAGCAATCTAATTATGGAAGATATTTCTCAGTCACGTCAGCACTATGTGGTCTTGGCTCATGATCAAGAATTAGCTCTGTCTGGAACTGAAGAGCTCTGGCTACTTAGTGCTAATCATAGGAGGATGTACTCTGCTACCCGGCATTTTAAAAACAGAAAGTTTAGATCTGTGAGCTACTTTTCTTGCAGTTTTCTTATGCCAAAGTGGGAGATGTCACTGGAAAGTCACTGGAAGACACTGGGGGTCCCAGTTTTCCCACGTAGAGGTTTGTCCTTAGCACAATCGCATCCTTAAGAATACATCCAACCAACAGCGGCACAGCGTGTAAGAAATCTCATGTCTGGCCTTTTAAATCTGCTAGCAGAGCAGATCCATTCAGGATCCATCCACAGGACTCATCCCACGCAGAGAGACCCTGATGGAAGACACCGCCAAACAGCTTTCAAACACCACGGTGCCAGAAACAGAGGAATGGAAGGGATGAAGGCTGGAGAGCTCCATGTGAGCATGGACCAGCTACGCACACACAAACATCAACCTGGAGCCAAGACGAAAGCTTTTTTGTCAAAAAAAAAAAAAAAAAAAAGGCCTGTTCACTGTCAAAATGGCAGTGAACTCTAAGGAAAATGAGTGAAAAATATGTGTATTTATGCATACTTAGCAGAGATCTAATATTTATGTATATTATGTAGAGAACGCTCATGGTGTGCGCTCACTGTCAAGGACACATTCGGCAATAATTATTTCCCAAGTTAAAACTCATCAAACAATGCCCATACAAGGCAACTCTTCATCTACTGTTGAGTGTGAAAACCTCGGCAGCTTTTGTAATTTATCACCATGTGAGCACAGCAAAAATATAATTCTGCCACAGCCTCCTTTCAAGTTAGGCTTTTTATTGAATTGTTTGGCAGGGTGTGCAATCATCACATCAGGGGCTGCATGGCAAAAAGAGCTCAAGTAGCAGAGACTGACTCCAAATATCTACTGCATATGCACACCATCACCACAGCTTGACATGGATTTGCAGCAGATCCTTCTCATGGCCTGCTGCAGCAAGACTTTTCCTTATTTTAAGATACATATGAGTATTGAGAGAGAAACGAGGGACCAAAAATTATGAAAGGAACTTGCTCCTTGGCTGGTTAACAGAACAGCTGGGGGGAATGAAGGTGGCTGTTTAAAGACAGAAATGGGATGATACATGATGTTACCAAGCAAATGCACTCAGAAAGGTAATTTTGCAAAATTATGATATAAGCCATTACAGAAACACCACACTTAGCAGACTCCACGCACACAGAGTTTTTTCTAAACTAAGTAACTATCTTGCAATGTGTTGAAAAACAAGTTTTCATTAAATAAGTAAGTGAGCAGTGCAAACTCAAGGGCTACATGATAATGATAAGCAGTTCTCTTTACCAAACAATTTTCCAAGACCTTTCCAAAATGCTGTTTTGGATGTCTAGTACACCTACCCAGCCTGCTTCTCCTCACCTTGCCCATGTCTATACTTTAAGGACAGCTAACTGCAAAACTAGCTAAAGCTCCAGGAGCAGTTTACTGGGAGGCAGGCTGGGTATTTCTTTAAAAGGCTCCCCACACAGCCCAGCCCTTCACTGGAGCTCAGTAAACAAGCCAGAAGTGGTTTATGGTTTGAGACATTACTGCTGGACTTTGGTCTCACGTGAGAAATTAGGCTGGGGTAAGGCTGGGTGGTGGAGGAGCAGGAGGCAAACACTGCTGAGGACCTGAAAGCCGGGCCAGCATTTCAGCCTTGTGCTCTGCCTCTCCCTTCTAGCACACATGGGCCTGTGTCATCTTTAAAGGAGTTTTATGACTTCCTCTGAACCAACTACCAAAAGAATCCCAGACTGTAATGCCGGACCCTAATCCAATTTCACACTAGACTTGCCTTCTAATTATCACAGAATATTAGGCTTCCACCCATCATATATAATTGACATGCTACCGAGGCTTTACAAAACCCCCAACAAAGATGACAAGAAACACTAGCATCACCCCTGAGCACAGCTCCACTGCTCCGGCCCCACATTAGCAAGGGGCAAGAAGAAGAAAGAAAAGCATGAGCTTGTGAATGACTCTGGCAGAGTCATCGAGACAGACACATCTACCAAACTGTCCACTTAATCCAACCACCTTTAATTTACCCAAAATATCAAAAATGCCCCCTTTTCCTGGCTACAAAATGATCTAGGGACGTTCAGCACCTCTGGAAACAGACCATGAGCTCTTGTTCATCTTCAAGGGCACTGCCGTAATCCCTACAGGATGTCGGCGCAGCCACAGCATGATCACTGTTTACACTGCTGTTAGATACCTGCTAACAAAAAGCACTATAAAAATATACAGAGTCTTGGCATTTAACTATTTCCAGGTGAAATTACACTAAGCTGTGAACACCAAAGGGAGGAAAAAATAGCTGTCTCTGGGATACACTGCACCCTCAAAGCAGCCCTGCCACCTCCTCCCTCCTCTGTGACACACACACAGCGCTGCTTCAAGGCATACTTTCTTCCTGGCAGAAACAGCAAACTTGAATTTTTAGTTGATGCCTCTTACCAGAACTCTCCTTTTTCACTCTGTGGTCAGTGTTCCCCACTTGCTTTAAAGCTGTGCTGCTGTCAGCCTTGTGTTTATTTTACTGCGGAGAATACTCCTGTGGAGATGGTCGCGTGCCAGGAAGGAAGGGATGTAAAACAGCATTGAGGCCCTGCTAACAGTGGCGACACATCCACCAAGGGCAGCAGAGTTAGAATCCTATGCTCACATCCTACAAATGATGCAGAGCTGCTGGTATCCTCTGATCAGAGCAAGGCAAACCAGGCTGGCAGACCTGGGGCTGTATGTCCCTCGATGCTCCTGAGCATGGTGCTACAACCACCCCAAACCCTTACTTCAACTACACACCTCCAGGAGAAGCACTTTGTGCAGCAGCCTCCCTACATCTATCACCAGACACAAAATAACACACCCCATTTTCCAATGTGAATAATTTCCCATTCCCAATCTAAAGGCTCATGCAACCAATCAGTTTTCCTTTCTTCCCTCCTCAAAACATTAGTAACTCCTGTTGGGATCTCACACCTAAAAAGCACCAGAAGAGTTCCCTAACTCATGTTCTCATCATGAAGGTCAGCAGCCAGCACCACTCTCCATCCAGGCATGGGGCTCCAGCCTTTTCAGACTCACAGAAGATCTTGGATTCAGCCACTACTTGGATTCTCAGCCCCACCTGAACCTTTTTTTCCCAACCACACAGGATTTTTTAAGCCAGAGGACATCTTCAGCATGTAGTCAGCTCCCAAAGCTGACTGGTAGGGTTATGGAAGTACCAGTCTGGCACCATGTGCCAGCATGCAGCATATTTAACATCCCACCTAATTAGCAACCATTTTATATAAATGGTTTATTTGCCTTATTAATGTTAAAGCCACTTGTTTCCCCTGCACTTCCACTTAGGTTATTAATCAATGTGCATTTCAGTTTTTTGCTGATTACTCTAATGGCACAAAAAAATTTCCCAGACTCACAGAGAAAGCTTGTAATAGTGAAATTTTTTTTTTTTTTTTGCAAACTTGTCAAGCAGTCAAAATACACTCTTTGATACTCAACCAAACCCCTTTCACCTATACTTAACAACAGTGAACTATTTTCAGTTGAGCTTTACTGCATCTGTTAACTCAGCCACTAATCCATCTTGCAGGCACAGGAATGGCAGTGCACACAATACCTCAGTGACATACCTCCCTTCAACACAACAAATAATCCTAATTATTTCCATAGTGTGTACCTACAGTTACTTAAAATATTGTATACAACCGAGGTCTGTTTGGCTTCTATTTTTCCATTTTGCTTTGTTGACAGCTTTGGGTTCCCAAATTTACTGCCAAGAGGGTCAGGGAGTACAGAGAACAAGAGAGATTTATATCCATGTGTGTACATTAAGCCAAATGCACATTAAGAAACTTAATTTTCTACTGGAAAGAGCAACTTAGGACACAAAGAAGGCTCTTACATCCACCTGCCTAGGTTCAAATAACCACTACAAAGCTCATCCTGGACCTGATGACAGAGCCAGCCCCTGAAGGACCAAGTCTGGGTAAATGCTGTCTGCTGAGGTCAACTGGAGGGATTCTGGGACATCCCTCCTGGGCAGGGATAGACCAGCAGAGCCCTTCCCACACTCCTAACCCTGTTCTTCAGCCCCAGACAAAAGACAAAGATCTGTCTCTGCTCTCCACAGCCGCCCAAAGAAGCATCACTGGTCAACTGAGATCCCCTCTCACCCAGCTCTCAGACTGAGGTTGGGGCATGGAGAAGTTCAGGTGGGAAGACTCCAAGGACCAAACCCAGAAACTCCCTACAGCACATCTGGGCTGGGGACTCTGCCCTTTGCTCCTCTAAGCAAGGAGGATGCAGGATCTTGCCTTCAGTGAGGTTTAAAGAGTTCATTAAAAGCTGAAACTCGGCTCACCTGAGGAAAAATACCATCACTGCTTCATTTCCATAGCACAGCCAGCAATTTCCTACCCGACAGGGTGGCCCGAATACTGCAAGGCTTTACACCCTGGAAAAATATGCCATGATAGAGCCTGCTTTCATTCCAACAAACAGGATATTGAGTCAATTAGTGGCACACCAAACACAAACCAGACAGATGAAGATAATACATTTCTGCAAACATCAAAAGAGAGAGAAACCATACAAAGACCTGAATATACAAATAAGGCAAAGAGGAAAAAAGAATATTAAAACATTACATAATTAAACTTATTATTTAAGCAAATCTGAAAAGGAAATAACTCTGGCTAACTACAGGATTCTCCCTGGCTCTAGCTAAGACAGAAACCACCAACAAAAACCAAAAGTTGTTTCTTAATTAAAAAAACAAAACCAAAAAACCCTCCTTGGTATCTCTGAGTGAGAACTTAGGAAATGCAAATTTTCTTTATTACCACTGAATTCTTCAGGCATGAAATAGTTTTCATAACGTGTCTCTGCCTACACGCACTGAGTGGTGTTATACAAGGGTCAAGGTATGCTGAAAATTATAGGTTTTTTCTCACTTCTCTTGTGGGGAGGTTGGATACAGATAATAGACCAACTCACCTCCAGGAAGACTGAGCCCCTCTATCAGCTACCAAAGAACACTTTAAAAGCTCAATACCTGCAGTCTTACCTTCACCTAAGGGTAAAAGTCACAGGAAAAAGAAGTTGCATACAGCCAGCAATTAAGACTTCAAAATTCAACAGAGATTGGCCAGCAGATGTTACCAGAGTAATCCAGAAAACCTCACCAAGTATAATTTAACGCAATTAAAGGGGGCAAAAGGGGTGGCAGGGAAGAGGATCCATTTGGAACAGCAAATACACTGAATTACTGAAGCCTCAGGCACAAGGACCAGCAAACAGAAGAGATGTGACTGGGAGACAGTTACTTTTGTTGTGAGAATTCTCATGTTTTTCCTCAAATTGCCCATTAAGAAGGCAAAACAAAGCCAAAAAAACCTGCCTGTTCATATTTTTTTTTTCCCTAAAGCTTTCAGCTGTTTGCCAGAAAAAAGCAGCCTTTGACCAAAACTGATTCCATCACAACCAATGTATTTTAAATGGGAATATATTTCCTCCTTAACATTTTCTCCTTCCACTTTTGGCCCCACTCCCTCTGCATGCCCCAGACCCTCCACCAAGCACCTCCAGGGATGCTCACATTGCTGCAGGGTGGCACCACATATGGGCAGGCAGGAAAAAGCACAAATATGCTGCTGGCAACCACTTTTCCAGTAATTTTTTCCTTTTCAAACACAGCTGATTCCAGTGTCAATGCACAAAAACACATTTCAGAGCCACACAGAAGGTTCTTGTGAGATGCACCCAGGCTCACCTATTTGTGCCAGTAGACTGGCCCATCCACTGGCAAGTCCCAGATCTGGCAGCAGATGACCTTTGTGATTCTGAGGATCATGCTTTATGTGGAAAAACACCCCCAAACCAAAAGAAACTCAGAAGGATGTAAGACATTCATGGTTTTGTGGATGGACAGATGTCCTCAGCTTAGAACTGCACTACTATGGGAAGCCACTGTTGTCCCAGCTGGTGGCACTGGCACATTTCAGCTCAAGCACCACTGTCCCAAGGCACTGGAACTGTGGCTGTGTGGCCAAACCCCCTGAACATCCCCCCTTTCCAAGGTTATCAGCTAGGCAAGGGCTCAACAGAAGTGATGCTTTCCTGCTTGCACAAGCAAAACCACACATGCACCACAACACAAAGCAGAGCTACCATTTCCTTGAGTTCCACAGCAGTAAGAGCACTAAGGGCATGCAAACTGGCAGCTGTTACCCAAGCAAAAATTTTTTAAGAAACCCCAAAACCTAAAGATGTTTTTAATTCCTCAAATAAGAAACAAAGCTTGTGGAATTCAGCCACAATTTCCTGTTTTTGACTTAAAATAAAATTTTAAAAATATCCCAGGCTTTATACAAACAATCTAATCTACAAATTGGAGCACAACAGAGATGTTAATTAACTTCCAGTGAGATTAATTCCCTGTTTTGGGATCCAAAATAGGCACTGTGGAACCTGCTGCAATTCTGAGTCCAACTTTACACAGAAGAGAAGGGGAAAAAAAGAAACCCAAGAAACAAACAAACAAACCCAAACAAAAACACAAGACCAACTGCAAACAACTATGTTAAAGGGCAGTGTATTAATAAATACACAAATATCTGGAAAGTAGCAGGGTGATGTTTTCCAGTTATAAGGACAGACTCCTTCACTCTGCCTTGGGTAGTTTTGGGCAGGGATAAGAGGAAGCTGTGTGCAGGGGCTCAGCAAAGAGCCAGGACCAGCCAGGGCCATCCAAAAGTCTTAAGTGACAAGGACAGGAGGACTGCTTCTACTCCCCTTGCTTTGATAGCAAAAGCCATGTGAGCTCCTTGTCCCACACAGCTGCCAATGGCAGGGCTCTCTTCCCAACAGCACTGGCAGCCTGGACTTGGGACCAGAGCACTAACTCCTTATCTCTTTTCTCCTGGTGCCCTATATGCCACCAGCTATCCACACTGTAGCACCCACTTTTCCCAGGAATCCCACTCAGGGAGGGAGCAAAAGAGAGCCCAAGCTCCACACCAAGGAGAAACACCCTATTCTTCTTCATTTGCAAGAGTATTGCTTGCTTGGGGTTTGGGGGGTTAGGACTTAGGACTTGTAGTAACTGGAAGGATAAATAAAAAGATGACAAAGCTTTAAGGGTTCAGGTGTGGCAAAGTCCAGCTGTAATCTAACAGTTGAGAAATCAGACACCTCCCCTGCCTCTGCATATCCCCAGTGTCACCCAAGGCACCTCTGTACAGGACAGAAAACTGAGCTTTGGACTGCTTCTATCAGGAACAGCTAAAACCCAAGGCCCAAGGAAGAACGAGTTCACTTGGGCAACTTGTCCATCCACACCAGCTGAGAATCACATGCCTCTGGTGCGTCCAAACCTGTCCAGCAGACTCCACTCTGATCCCCTCCCTTGACAAAAGGCAAATAAACAGGGGTTTGCCTGGAGGGTCCCACAGCCTTGAAGGGCATCATCTCTCCATTCTCTGGCTGGGACACTTGCAAACTTCACTTTCTTCCAGGCAATGACAGATCTCCCCCAAAGTGCAGAAATACAATGGGAATAACTCTTTTTGGTCTGGCTGCCCTCTAGTACCACTTGATGATGGATGGTTGGCTCCAGACAGCATTTCACACACTCTGGCTCACTGAGTATCAACCCTGAGGGCTTTTGCTTCTTAAATCCTCCCTTGTTCAAGCCCAGAGATACCCATGGCCTTTCTACACGACCTGATAACCAGCCTGACCTACGAGGGAAGGCAGGGTCTTCTAAACACCTCCAACAGCATTGCTCAAAACAAACTCATTGGCATGCAAAGTCCTTCAGCAAGAGCCTCCTGCCAGCCCCCGGAGGAGTCGGGGGACACCATTTCCCTGCACAGAGCAGCGCTTGTGCAGAGCCAGCAAAAACAGAGCCGGGGCACGGCCAGAACCGGCCATTTGGAGCATGCTTCCCACCCAACTGCAGAAATATTTGCTCTAACAGCCTTGAAGTCTTTTAAGGGAGAGCTCAACTTTTTTTTTATTTTAATTTCCAATCCACTATTTTCTGCTTCTCCACACAGCAACTAAACCAACCAAAACCTACCTGAGCCCTCCACGAGCAAGGCCCTAACTACCAGACCTTCCCCCTGGCAGGACAGAGCCGCTCCCCGCGCCGCCACATCCTGCCGCCCCTCATAGGACAATTAGCCTTTAATCCTCGTTAGTTCTGTACATTTCCTTTAAATCCTGTTACCGCATTCCTCCGTGCACTGGAGCGCGGCCCAGGCGGCCTCCTCCAGCCTCCTCCGCGGCGGTGACGGTGACCCCGCGGTGCCTCTCGGGCTCCTGACCCGCCGGAGCTGCGCGGGTCCCAAGGGCTGCACTGCTCCCGGACCAATCTATCTTCGCTGATTAGTTCTTAATCAGGAAGGCAGACGTGAACAAAGGGTGCAGATGAAAAGAGGAACGGGGAGGGCGGGGGTTTAAATAGGAGGGAAAAAAAAAACCCAAAGGTTTTCTTCAAGGAAAGGATCCCCTTCGCTGCTTTAGGAGGCAACTCTGAAAACCTGGTCCAAAAGCGGTGTTTGAAGTCTAGCTACTTTCATATTTATAACGTTTGAGTCACTCCAGAAAACCTACGCCAAAGCAGACCGAGTTGGACTACTACAGTCATTTATTTTGGAAGTTTATCCAAGCCTTGGTTAAAGATAAACAATGTGCCTTGGATGTGAAAGAACATCAGAGCCAGGCTACCAGAGCAGCAGGGAGCTTCCACGGGCTTTGA
>VWYP01016748.1:45356-64133 GCA_013400435.1 Pycnonotus jocosus | reverse complement strand
TTTTTGCTTTTTTGTTTTGTTTTGTGTTTTTTGCTTTTCTTGTTGTTTTGGTTTTGGGTTTTTTGGTTTTTCTTGTTGTTTCCTGTGGCGTTTGGGGTTTTTTTGTGTGTTTATTTGTTTGTTTGTTGTTGGGAGGGTGGGTTTTGCTGTTGTTGTTTTGGCTTGGGGGTTTTTTTGAGTTTTGGGTTTTATTGCTTTCCACTTTTCCAGGAGGTTCAGAGCCATTTTGGAGGGTGGAGCTCTGCTTTGAGCTCTGCCCTGAAGTTTATTCTAACTCCTAGCTGCCAGTTGCACTTGAAAGACCATAAAGTATCAGAGCAGAACTAAAGCACATTGCCCTCCACCCAACCCTGCAGATGCCTCTCTTTTGGGCTGAGTTTTGAGAGGATTTCATGGGGTTTTTAGCTGACTCTGAGCTCCCCATAAAAGCCTGGAAAGCAGCCAGGGCTGGTTAAAGCTTTTGTGCTCTCTGTGAGAGATGAAGTCAACAAAACCCAAAGGCTTTTGGATCTCAGCTTTTTACTTCAACAGAAAACATTTAAATGATGGGGAGTTATGTTTTTCTCTTTATTTTCACCTCTTGAGGTGCTGGTTCAGAAGTGCATGTGTGATTTCCACTACCATTTTTTAAAAGTTACATCTGAGAGGAAAAAAACCCTGCAGGTTCCTTTTCATATACAACAGGGATGGAAACTGGAAATTCAGTTGTGTTTTTCCCCACTATAACTGACCTTTTTTAAAAATTTCTTTTTAGGTGCATTCCTGATCCCCTATTTCCTTACTTTAATTTTTGCTGGAGTGCCACTGTTCCTTCTGGAGTGTTCTCTTGGTCAGTATACATCCATAGGAGGCCTTGGAGTGTGGAAGCTTGCTCCAATGTTCAAAGGTACAGCATGGATTCCAATTATTTCTCATTTGTTTCCAAATTGCAGAAGTTTCCCAAAGTGCCAGGGCAAGGATGTTTCTTGGTGCCTTTTATTTTTATTTAAACCATGATTTTTCTAGAGAAAACACTGATTTTCTGAGGTGTAACTGATGATTTTGAAATGTGCTGGGCTGTATTTTTTGTTCTCCATTTAAAATACCAAGATTTAAGCATTAGAATCAAAACAAACTTATTTTTGAACTTCAAAAACTCTTGGGTTTTTTTTGTAGAAATGGATAAAGAGTGTTAAAAATAGCATATCCAGCAGTAGTTGTCTGAGCAGGTTTGGAACTGTTCATAGCAATTTGGTAAATTAAACTTTGGTAAATTTTTCTGAGCTCACAGAGATTGGCATCACCTGGGGGTTTTTTTAAACTGAAATTCAAAAGCCAGACATTTTTGGCAATTTCATGCTGAATTCCTTGAGACAAACTCACTCCACACTTTGACTTTGAGTTTGAGGTTTGATTGCCAGAACCACAGGGTTTTAATCCAGATCCTGCACAGACCCACAAACCTCTCAAATGAGGGTTTTAGAAACGATGCTTTTCACCCTTCTAATCCCAAATCCTTTGACATTCCCGGGCTCCTGAGCTGAGTCCTGGCCCAGCAGAGCTGCACATGGTGTTACAAATTACCTCACCCAGCAGGACTGACAATTAGCACAGAGGGAGCTGAAAGTTTGTTGAGATTGGATTTTGCTCTGGGAGATCTCACGTTGGGAAAACGCAGAGAGACGAAATCGTTCCTCACTGAGAAGTGTTTTTGCTTGGGTTGCTGCTGTTGGTAGGGGCTGGTACAACCTTGCTCTGCATTATCCTGATTGTTGTGAGCACTCCCTGCTGCTCAGGGTCGTGGAGCAGCTGTCCCGAATAGTTTAGAACACCCCTGGAGTGTCCATGTGGAGCAGGAGACATCCTCGTGGTGGAACACTGATATTTCTTTATTCTGATGTGCCAACAGCCCTGTGCTGAGCACCAAGCACTCTGATCCGTGTCCTGAGTGCTTGGAACATCTTCTCACTGTGTGTGCATCTTTCACCAGGTCCTGTGGGGCTGCTGTTCCAGGGAATGAGCTGATTTAGCTCTTTTTCCTGGGAGTAAAGTGTGCCAGGGAACTCTCAGCAGCAGCAGGCTGGGACTGCACCACAGAGAGAGCTGAACTGAACTCATGGGTGGCTGAGCCATCACCCAAATAATGGCCTTTGTGTAACGGCACTTCCGAAATTCTCACTCCTACAACATTCCCCAAGTGGTGCCCACCCCGTGTGATGTGTTCATGTGAACTGAGATTGAAACTTCCCTTGTTTTATTTCTCTTTGTTTTCCTTACAGGTGTGGGGCTGGCTGCTGCAGTCCTGTCCTTTTGGCTAAATATTTACTACATTGTGATTATTTCCTGGGCCATATACTACCTGTATAATTCCTTCACCACTGTAAGTGTGTGTCAGAGGGGATGGGGAATTGTTTCTTGGATGTAAAGCCAAGTAAAATATGAAGACATCACTAATCTGCCTCAGTGTAGATGTGTGAGGTTAACACAGCATGCACAGTAATCTGCAGGATAATCCATTCTTACTGGAAAAAAACCCTATTTTGTAAAAAAACCCCCTTTAATTTTATTTTTTCTCCACAAGAAATTTAAAGGAGAAAACTGAGCTTACAGGCCAGTTGCTGCCCCAAGAAAAATTCTAGTGTACAACTAATTATTTTATTTCTTCACTAGCAGCCACAGAAACATGAGTTCTTTGGGAAATAGTGTTATTGCAATGTGGTTTCAGGATGGAGGGGTTTATTAAAGAAACCCCCCATGGAATGGAAGGTCTGTGATTTGATTAGCCCTGAACTTCCATTCATTGTTGTTATTTTTTTGCTTTGTTTTCTTTCCTGTTTACTTTATTTTTAGCTGCCTTTTTTCCCCCCTCAAGGGTGATTCATCAGCTGAGTAAGTCTTGTCTGATTTGTGGGGTTTGGCCATCTGAGGAAGCATCCTTACATAAGTTCTACACAATTAATGCATCATTGTTCAATTGTCTCTTCTCTAAATTTTGCTCATGCTTGCTTCTTCTTGGCTTTAAAGAATTTTGCCTCGACCAAATTTGCATTAATTACTGTCTGGGAGTGACATGACCATTTCTGCTTTGTTGTCCTCAGAGTTGTTATTGATGTGAAAGGTCAGGCAGAGTCTGGAAGTGTTTCTTGTGGCCCATGTTAAATGAATATTGACTTCCCATTCCCTTGAAGCCTCTTATCCTTGTGTATAAAGCACACTGTGCCCTGATACAACAGTTCTGGGAGAGGATTTTCCAACCATGGCCATCAGAAGGATCTGTAAATGATATGTAAATGAGGCTCATTCTTATGGATACCATGAGAAACAGGTTCTGCTCCTCAGAACTTCTGAGAGATGGGATGGGCACTTGCAGAACATGCATGTAACCAGTAGAAATTTACCTTTTTCTGATTATCCCATCACCTGATGGGAAAACGAAAATCTCTGATCAATAACCATCACAGCTTTATTATCTCTTGTGCAACAAGAGGTACCAGGACCCTCCAGGAGGTCCTTGCTGCTGTTTCAAAATACTCTCATGGTGAGAGTATTGAATCCAGAGTGTTTGGGCTGCTGTGTTAAAGAGAGGAAGGAATATTTCCACACCTGCCTTCCACAACTGACAGGAATTTAAATAACTTCCACCCCGGGGAGATCAATGTCTGCAGAGCTCCAGGTGCTTCAGCTCTGCACTCAGCTGTCAGTTCCAGCAAAGGAAGAGATACTTGAGGCAATCCTTGCTTTAAAAGTTCTTGCTTCAATTCTTGTCGCTGTAGGACACGAAAGAAAGATGAGAGACTCCAAATATTTCAGAAGGCAAATAGAGTACAAAGAAGGCTTTATTGTCTAATTCTTACCACCTTTTATAAGGTGTTCCCATACAGACTTCACAGGATTGGTGAATAGGAACAACACCTTTAATCCCAATGGTTAAACCAGAGAAACAGCAAAACACCACCTGGAGAAGGATTGTTTTGAGAAATGAGANTTGGTTAAACCAGAGGAACAGCAAACACCACCTGCAGAAAGTAGTTTTGAGAAACGAGAGTTGTTTGCCAAGACTGTTTTGAGAAGAAGCTTTCTTGAGAAATTTTTCCTTGGGAAAAAGTTAACAGCTGCCAGCAGGCTAAAATCTCTCAGACCCAGAAACATCAGGCCCACAAATTCTTGCTTTGACTTCAGGTTTTTTGGTTCTCTCCCTTCACCAGACCCTTCCTTGGAAACACTGTGAGAACCCCTGGAACACCGACCGCTGCTTCTCCAACTACACCTTAGCCAACACCACCAACATGACCAGCGCCGTGGTGGAGTTCTGGGAGTAAGCTCAGCATTCCCCTCCCTCCCTGCCCTGCATGTTGAGGGATCACCTTGCTGTCCTTGCTGGTTGATCCTCTGAACTCTTTGCCAAAATCCCCGTTGTGTTGGCTCCTTCCAGGCGCAACATGCACCAAATGACCGACGGCTTGGAAAAGCCCGGGCAGATCCGGTGGCCTCTGGCAATCACCCTGGCCATTGCCTGGATCCTGGTGTACTTTTGTATCTGGAAGGGGGTAGGCTGGACTGGAAAGGTAAGATTAAAAACTACTGTGAATACCTTTCAATTTTAAAAATGCCCGTTTTGTTCAAATATTCTGAGAATTCTTGAGGTAAGAGGCGCTGGGCGCGGTTTGGCTGTCAGAGCTCTGTGAGGTGTTTAATTTGTGTTTTCTTGGGTTGATCCAGCCCCACGTTTTAGAAAGAGCTGGCTCCTCTTTAGCTGGGTCAAGCCACAGCCTCAGATGCTTCACTTACAGGCCTCTTGGCTTGGCCAGGTGTAAAATCAGCTAAAATCCTTCCTGCTTGCTCCTGGGATGAATATTCCAGCTGGTTTGCACAGCAATGGAGCGAGGATGAAGTGGTTTGGTTTCAGCAAGAATTGTGCATTTATTGCACAGCTCTTGCTGCACCTGGAGATGTAAGGAGGTGTTGGAAGAGCTGCTCCCACCTTCCCTCATGTGAGTGAGAAACATTTGAGGTCCTTTCACAGGATTTCAGCTGTGCTTCTCGGAGTCTGCCTGGCTGTGAGCAGAAATTAGGATTTACCAATCAATTAAAGGAAATTATATTATTGAGAGACCTTTCTGAATGAAGGGGCAGCAACATCTGACATTGGCTCATGCTTTTCCTTGTTGGAAGAAATCCTAGGGAAATGAAAATCCACGGCAATGGGGTTTGGTGTCAGCTGAAAGGTTGGGTTAGAAGACCTCAGGTCTGGTGCAGAGGGCTGGGATTTTTTCACACTGAAGGAATGGATTGTTAGCTTTTGGCAGGAGGTTACAACTGTGACCCACACCAAACTGCGTGTTCAACAGGGCTTAGCTGAGCTCAAAGCAAACCGTTTTCTTTTTCCTGTCTCCAAAGTACAAAGAGGGCAAAAAGAGGGCTGAGACTGACTTCAGAAAGAGTTTTTTATAGGACCTCTGAAAAGGCAAGAAAGAAGGAGCCTGTAATATAGAAAATAAACAAAATAAACTGCCAGGTGTTTTACGAGCAGGATCCTGGTGCCTTGATTCCTGTGCTTTTGGGACTTCCCTGTGTCAAATAAAAAAAATAAAAATTTTAAAAAAAAATTGCAAATATTCTAGTCCATTCTGTTCTTTTTACAGAAAAATAGGCAACAGCCACCTGCCTTTAGACCTGGAGTTCAGGGAATTTTGCTGTGGGCACTTCCCAAAATGCCTCAATTTTAAGAACCATCCTCAATTGCTGCTAGAGTATTTTCAGGGAGTGAATATTTTTGATCATTCTTCCTCACACATTTACACTGTCTTGTTTTTTTCACATCAGGTGGTATATTTCTCTGCTACCTATCCCTATGTTATGCTGCTTATCTTGTTCTTCCGTGGTGTAACACTGCCTGGAGCAAAAGAAGGCATTTTATTCTATATAACTCCCAACTTCAGTAAGCTTTCAGACTCTGAGGTAAATATCCCGCCCTGGTAAAACAAAAGTTTCACTCCTCACTGTTCCCCTTGCAGACATATGAGCTGCTCCTCAAGTGCAGAAACAGCTTTTTTTAAAAAATTGTTTCCTGCAATCAGGTTTGGCTGGATGCTGCCACACAGATTTTCTTCTCCTACGGTTTGGGTCTCGGCTCACTGATTGCCCTTGGAAGTTACAACCCTTTCCACAATAATGTTTACAGGTAAGCAGATGAGTGCACATATTGCAGTGGCACTTGCCTGTCTCAGCTGGAGCTGAGCTCTGTCTCTGTGTACAGAGAATTGAAATAAAGTTTGGTGTTGGATATTAACTGTTCTGGCTGGCTGGGGGTGAGAGGTGTGACTGCATTTACACCACTGGGAGAGACTTCTCCAGTATGAAGGGGAACCCAGACTGTGAAATCCTAAATCCTGAAATCCTAAACTGTGAAATCCTAAATCGTGAAATCCTAAATCGTGAAATCCTAAATCATGAAATCCTAAACTGTGAAATCCTAAATTGTGAAATCCTAAATCGTGAAATACTAAATCGTGAAATCCTAAATCATGAAATCCTAAATCGTGAAATCCTAAATTGTGAAATCCTAAATCATTAAATATTTCCACAGGACAAAAAAAACCCAACCCAAACAAAACCACAAAAAAGGATGAACATTTGCTTTCCTTGCTGCTTAAAGGCCCTTCCCTTTGTTGCAGGGACTCCATCATAGTGTGCTGCATTAACTCATGCACGAGCATGTTTGCTGGCTTTGTCATCTTCTCCATTGTGGGATTCATGGCCAATGTCACAAAGAGGCCAATTGCAGATGTTGCAGCATCAGGTACCTGATATCTTTTCCTCTAAGCTGTGCATCAGTTGTTCTTTGCTCGTAGGTTGTTCCTGCAGCTGCTCAAAATCCCTCTTTGCGGCTCCTCAGCTCCCTGTCCCCTCATGGCAGAAGGAAAAGAGTTGTCCCAACCCAGCCCAGGCAGAGCAGAAGAAATTCTGGTCATCATGGGGTGTTTTTAAGCTATTATTTTAAGTTAATATTTTCCAATTCAGTTGGGTTTTAATTCTTTTTTCCCATCTCTTAAGCCCTTCAAGGCAGATCCATTTCTCACCTGTCCAGATCTACACCTATTTCATGTGCCTCTGTATCCTGAAGGATATTTTATTTAGGGCAGGGAGGTGTCCATGGGAGGATCCTGTTATTCTTTGTGCAGTTCCTTGTCTGTCTTCCAGCTGAAAAAGCTGAAAGCAGCAGAGCAGATGGCTGCCCTGGCCCAGCTGGTGCACCAGATACTCACTTAGCAGCTCTGGCCACAGGGAGGGATCTCATAACTCAAAGCTTGGTTGGAACTCACTGGTGGACAAAATCTGGATGGCTGCATTAGCAACACACAGCCCACTGAAACATCTCCTTAGCTAGAACAGGAGAGAATTGAAGCCCTGAAAATAATCTTCAATAAATTACACCTACAAAGAGATTAGGTGCAAAATGATGATGGCAGGCGCTGTTATTAAAAGCTGCTCTGGAAAGGCAGTGGTGTGTGAAATCAGCTTTTTGGATTTATTTCTTTGACACAGATAGAGTTATATAAAGGCTACACCTGCAAGCACGACAATATTTTTACGTCATATTAAGTATATTTGATAACAGACCTCTGAAAGATGCCCTTGAGCACTAATTGCAAAAGATATTTAAAAATTTCATCTTTTAATTAAGGCTTCTGTTTCTCCTAGTAAGCTTGGAGGCTGGTGCCAGATTTTACCACCAGGAGATGTTGTTTTTCCTTAAAATTATTAAGGCTAATTTTATAGAGCCTTATAAAACAAATAATATCATTAAAAGGTGTAGCTGCATTTCTGTGGAATGCAAAACAGAGGAAAATAAACATATTTATCTGAAGTCGATTTTGCTTTCAGCACTGCTGTTTGGAATGCTTTCTGAGCTGCTTTCCAATCATACCTGCTCTTGTTAGCAATTAATGGCTTCAAAATCCTCATTAGGCTTTGACAATCCAGGTGTTGATGCCACCCTTGCTCCACTGCTTTGGGAGCTGTGACCAAGCACTTGTCACTGCCAGACTTTGAATGGAAACTGAAAAATCAGAGACACTCCTTAGGTGAAGCACACGAGCTTTATTTCTGTGTTTATTAAATTCCCTAGTTTTCCCTCTGACCCTGACCTCCAGCTATGCCATGAGAACAAAAAAAACCTCCTTTTAAATAGGGATTTATATTCTCCTTCCAACACTCTGCCCCCCATCAGCAAGAAGAAAAATGAAAAGCGTTGGTTGTCCACAAGTGCAGGGTTTATTAGAATGTGCATTTTTTGAGAATGGAACAGCAGATGGGAATACTGGAAATGCTGGGAAGTGCCTTCTCCATCTCTGAGCTGTCTCTGTTTCTCTTCTGAACGGTGCAAAGCAGGAGATTGCAGCTGCCCAAAAAACTGCTTGAGGGGAGAGAGAGCTGAGCAGTGCCTGAAGATGTAACCCAGGCCAAGGAGAGCACTCCTGCCTTGGCTGTGCCAGGGGCTTCAAGGAGCAGCTTCTGAACTGCATTCAGTATTCTGGTTGGTTGGTTTTGAGGGGGGGTTGGGGGGTTTTGGAGTTTGTTTTTTGGTTTTTTGGAGTTTTTTTTTTGCTTTTGGTTGGTTCATTTTATAGACCAGGTGCTTGCAGTGCAGCGATCACTGAACAGCCGAAATCCCTGCTCAGGTGCTGCATCCAGAAACATCCCAACAAAGCTCAGCAGGAGCACAGGACCCCAGCCCCAGCCGTCCCCACTGATGTTTTGTCTCCTGTTTCTCCCCCCAGGCCCTGGACTGGCATTTCTGGCTTACCCAGAGGCAGTGACACAGTTGCCCATCTCCCCGTTGTGGGCGATACTCTTCTTCTCCATGCTCCTCATGCTCGGCATTGACAGCCAGGTAAAACTGGGCTGGGAACATAATAAAAATACAGATTTTTCTGCCACTGGGTGGGACGAGGTTGGGCTCTCCATCCCCTGGAAGTGGGGCAGGATGGTTCCTGGAATAATCAGATAAAGAATAGGAGGCACTGAGGAAAGACTGAGTGAAAAAAATGACGCTTAAACGCTTCTGCTCTTTTATGAACTGTTGGAAGCACATGAAAAATGGGCAGAAAATTTATTCTGCAGGCAAGAAAGAAGCTTACCTTTGAGATATTCCCTGTTAAATCACAGTATTAAAAATGCCTGTGCAGCGTTCAGCTGTGTAGGAGACACTGGGATGTGTTTTACGAGGTTGAGAGGCCAGAGGTGTTTCTGAAAGGCAGCTCCAGGACTCACCACTGGAGCACACATTTCATTTTAATATCTGCAGCTAATTCAGTGGGCAGTGGGATGGTTACTGAGGATGTTCTGTGTTTTTGATATGCTCTGAAATCACTTCCCAAGGGAAAGGATCACAAATTTATTGGTTCAGGCCCTACCTAAGCTCTGGGTGGTATCTGACAACTGGAAATGGATGAGGGGGGGTTTTGCAAATCCAAGATATTCTCTGTCTAGATTAAACCATTACATAATCAAGACATGGAACCATTAGGAAATGTTGATTGTGACATAAATAAAAGAAAAGAAAACCCTTTGAAATAACTGTGCCCAACAACACCTTTTGTTAATCAGTGCTAATTTTAACACAGAGAACCCCACTGGCAGCACTCAGGAGAGCACCCTGCCTTATTTGACATTTTACTTGGAGGACTTGCTCAGGGAAGTCCCCTCCTCGGCTGCTGAGCTGTTGGATCATTTTTATCAGATCAATCCCAGGCAGATGTGTTAATTTATTTGCAGTCAGCTGCAGTTGGCAGCCCAGCACCTCCCAGTTCCCAGCACGGAAAGGAATATGGGATTTACCAGCCTTTCAGGAGAGAAAATCCATCCTTTTCTGTAAATCCAAGCTGCCTTCAGCCTGTGAACACAAAAAGACCAAGAGGGCATTTTATGCTGGGAGATGAAAGGAAGTTGAAAATTTACACTTTCTATTTCTTTGTTTTTCCAGGGAGCTTCAGGCTTGACATTAAAACCCATCGCTCAGTCTTGGGGGGAAACTGCTGTGAAATTAATTGGGTCAAAAATATTCTTGAAAGCACTTGTCTCTAGGCAACTAACAGCTGAGGAAGGTGGTCTAATATTATTAAAAAGAATATAAATCTACAGGCTGTCATGCTTTCTGCACTTTCTGTCTGTCACTGAAACATCTCAGAGACTGTAATTTACAGCAGTGGTTGAATTCCACTTGCTCTGCTGAAAATGAATAAAACTTTACTGGTTTTCACTATTTCAGCCACTGTAGTGATAACATTTATCTGAATATATACACACACAGAAGGATCTTGGAGTTGTGGCCATGATTTCCAGTTGGAGGACACGGCCTCAACAAAAATGTTTTCTGGGGATACAAAGAATATTTGATTTATTACATATGGAAGTCATATGGGAATCTTTAATCTTCCTCATGAAGCACCAGTCTGGTGGTTTCTCTGTGTGAAAGAATTTCTCTGGGTGTTGGCTTTCTAGTATGTGAGTAAATCACATTAAAAAGTTTATTTTGAAGGACTGAGGGATCAAAGCCCTCAACTGTAGGTTTATCATCTTTATTACAAAAAAAGAGCAGTTCCTGTTCACAGAGCGAAAGCAACAGTTCATAGCTCAGAATTTTGAGTGTTCCTTGAGCTGGAAATGTTTTTGCACAGATCTCTTTAGACAGAAACAGGGATATTCAGGAGCAGAGCTTCCACTGCCGTCAAGTGAATTTTCACTTCTCGTTGGATGGCTGCAGCCTTAGGGCCAGAGAAGGGTCCAATTACAAACTGCTCCCCCAAAACTCCCTCCTGCCATGGCAGGGCTCTGGATTGTTGTGGGTTTTTTAATCTTTTCTTCTGTTAGAGCTGAGATTAAATGCTTGAGAGATGCAGTTTTATGTTTGGACTGAGATGTTTATTAATTCTTATCCATAGCACAGTCTCACAAGCTGTGAGTTCTGGCTAACAAGATGAAAAATTGCTCTCTCTCTGACTCTTTCCAAGGTCTTTTAAGCATAAATTGTCCAATTACAATATGACACCTAAATTATTTTTACTTTTAACCCAATACCCAACCACCCATGGCCCACAATGTGGATTTTTCAACCCAATTACAAAACACCACCCAAACCCATGAAGGAGAAGGTGAAAAAGAAGGACTCAGCCTCTGCCCTAAACCCTCCATCTTTCTGTATCTATTCCTGTATTCTAAACCCTCAAACTCTGAGTTTTCCCCCCTGTGATATCCCACACTTCTATCCAAACTCCACCCCCACAATCCCAGCGCTGTCACTCAATTTTGGGAGCTTCTCCACGGCCTCAGGTCAATGCAGGGTTTGCCTGGGGGTCAGTGCCTGGCAGCACAGAAATGCTGGAATCCCCATCTCCCAGGGCTCCAACAGGCTGTGTTTTGTGTGCCCTGTCCCCTGCAGTTCTGCACAGTGGAAGGGTTCATCACGGCCCTGGTGGACGAGTTCCCCAAGCTGCTGCGCAACCGCCGCGAGCTCTTCATCGCCTTGGTGTGCATCGTGTCCTACGTGATAGGGCTGTCCAACATCACTCAGGTACTGCTGGGGTGGGGCACCTGGGGCTGCAGCAGCAGCAGCAGCAGCATTCTCCCTTCCCCAATCCAGCCAGGAATCACTGCCAGCCACTGAACCGTCAGGGATTGGCGCTATCCAGGGTTTTCGTGGTTTAAATGTAGAACACCCTGCGGTCCCTGAGATGCCTTAGGGCTTTAGCCTTGATAATTTTTTATTTATATTGTATTTATTTATATGTTATTTATTTATATCAGGATTATTTATTTTATATTGGGGTTTCAGCTTTTATATGTTTAGTTTTTGTATTTTTCATTTATGTGTAATCCTGCAGTTCTTTAGTGTAGAGCTCTAAACTCCACACACAGTGGGAGCTGCTGCTTCCCCATTTTNAGAACAGCTTTTTATTCCCTTCATTCTGTCTGGCCTCTGTTTTCAGGTAGCCCAAAAAGGCATCACCTGGGTGTCAGGATTGTCAGGGTGTCAGGGTTCAGGGGACAGCACAATGCACATCCCCACACTCTTATTGTCCAAGAAGTGGCAGCTGGAGATGTTGACTTTGCAAATTATTTGAGGGAAATGATCAGTGATTAAATGATGATTAAATTATCAAACAATGAGCAAAAAGCAAAATTCATTTTTTTCAGTTTATACAGCAGCAATCTCAATTTTGTCAGGATTGACCTCGAGCCTTAAAATAATTTAACCTGTTTAATTGATACTAATAAGCCCCTAACATATCCACACCTATATCTTACATTTTGAAGCTGCAGGTCTTGCTCTGTTTTAACATTTCCTTTTCTGTTTCAGGGTGGAATCTATGTGTTTAAGCTTTTTGACTACTACTCTGCCAGTGGAATGAGTCTCTTGTTCCTTGTATTCTTTGAGTGCATCTCGATATCCTGGTGCTATGGTAAACAGCCTCTTTGTGGTTTTGTCCTGAGCTTTATTCACCTCCAGGATAATTCATCCTCTGATCTGAGGTTGAACGTGCACGTGCTGGGGGTGGAGCTGAAGGTGGCCTTGGTTTCTGTGGATATAATTCAAAGTTAGCTTGTGGAGGCCTGAGAGCTGTGAAGTGTTTCAGGAATATTAAAATGTGATATTTCACCTCTTTTCCAGTCCCACTCCCTTGGAAAGCCTGGATTGTCAGAGGTGTTGGGTACAAATTGCCTCAGGGCTCTTGGGATTTGTAATATTTCATTTTTCCAGGAATTCTCTCACACCAGGTCCTGCAGTGAGCCAGGCTCCTTGGTCACTTAGGGAATAATCACACTGAAATATCCAGAATGCTGGACTGGCAGTCTCTGGCTCTCAGGATTAATGGATCTGTGGGATGTTGTCACAGAGGATTTCTGACCTCAGGGCTGTGCCAGCTCCTCTGAGGAGCTGCTCCCATCATCACTGAGGCACTCCAGCTGCTCCAGAGCTGGAGAATTCCTGCTGGATTTTAGTGGGCCTGAGAGGATGGAACAGCATCTGATGGGGGAGAGGCACTGCTGGTGAACCCAGCACATGGAAAAATACCCCAAAATTATCCCAGAATATTCTGACTGGAAAGGACCCAACAAGGAGCTTAAGTGGAGGGTCCATACAGGGCTGGAACCACACCTTGGAATTATCAGCTCCAGGCTCTGACCATGGAGAAACCAAAGCCATAAAAATGTGACAAACACAGCTTTGGGAGCTGCTGGAGATCAGCAGCAGCAGCAGCAGGAGGGGCTCTCTGATTTCAGCTCCGCTCCTGCCCGTGCATGGTGTGCACTGGAATGAAGCTGGTTAATGTTGGGATGGGTTGGGGGCTTTAATAATTGTAAAATACACCCTAAATTTCTAATTAATATCACCTAGAGTGGAAAGCAGTCAAAGGTGTTTCTTGCATCTGACCTTGCCATGCACAATTTCCTCATTTTGCATGGGAATGAACTTGCTGGTCTCTATCTAATTAATTATGATGTGGAAGGGTGAGAACAGGGGATTTTTGGTGCTTTTGAGCTTGCACACCTTTTTTCCCCCATCCAGGCAGAGGAAAAGTTATCTTGAGATCTTTGTAGAGCTTCCAAATATTATAATAATTTATTATAATCATAATTAATGGCAATGTCTCTCAGAACCACTGAGCCTCCAGTCAACTCCATTGCCTGATCTGTTTCTGTGCTGGTTTTTGTTTCCATGTCCAGGTGTTAATAGATTTTATGACAACATCCAGGAGATGGTGGGATACAGACCCTGCATCTGGTGGAAGCTCTGCTGGTCCTTTTTCACTCCTATCATTGTGGCAGTAAGGAACAAACTTTTATTCTCTGGTTGAAAGGATGTCAATGAGGTGGCCTGGGTGCTGCAGCCCTGGCATTTCCATCCCCACAGGTTCAGATTAGTTCTGCCCTCTCTCTTTTTTAAGGATTTGAGCAATCATATTGAAGGTAATAAGCAAAAAGCACTGCCATTAGAGGAAGCTTTTGCCCCAGAAAGAGAAGCCAAGATTTTTATTAGACCTCTGTAGATGCTCAAGACGTTGATTGGCAGGTTTAGAGAACTGTAAGAAACAAATTTTGACCTTTTTTTTGTTCTGTTTTAGGTGTTCTAAAATAAAATTTAGCCATCTGAAATCTAAATTTTCCGCATACCCAAAGCCACCAACATTCTGTAAACTGAATTCCCCCACAGGCATTTCTGGTGACAGAGCAGGGTTCTAAACTTGTGTGTCCTTCCCTCACAGGATTCTGTGGCAGAGATTAAACAATTTGCACTACATTGCTGTGGGTTTTCTGGCAAACTCTGCAAGGAACCTGTACTGGAAACCACAGGAGAGCCCTTTCCTGATTCTAAACTTTACCCAGTTAATCCCATTCAGTACCTTGTGAAGTAGCAAGCGAAGAAATGTAAATTTATTGCACAAATACTGAACCAAGATGTAACAAACTGCTCAAGCAGCCACTATTACACATGAGCCAGCATTTAACCAGAGAAAAGCAAGTGAGGAGCACTAAAGACACACAGAAATGTGTTCACATTGAAGGTTCCTCGAGTCATCCCTTCCCAGACCAAGACAGATCTCATCTTTGTAAAAACAAGTGTTCAGGAAGGCAGATGAAATGCATTTTATTTTAGTGGCACAGGAGGAAGATGGCCAGCATTGTAAAACTGGTCAGATTTGTCCAGTCCTCAGCAGAATGTGCTGCCCAGCCCAGCTCAGAGCAGAGATCAAAATCTGCCTCTGCATCCTCTGGGAATCTGTCCCTCACAAGGCCTCAGCCTGGGATCAGAACCAGCCTCCCTCTCTCCTGCTTCACTTCAGCAGGTTTTCCTGGCTGGTTCAGGCATTTCAGACAGGCCAGGAGAGGAGTTTTTCCTGGGAATAGCCTGTGGAATTACCATGTGTGCAGGGCATCATTGGAGAACATCCCAAAAGCGAGGTGTGGGCACTGCTGCTCAATGGCCCCATGTGCATGTCCACAGGTATCCCCAGGATCCCTCTTTCCCTCTTTCCTCCTTCCCTCTGGCTGTGTGCAGGTTATCCCAGGGCTTTAGTGGCACCAGCAGCACACCTGGATTATCTGAGGTGCAGGTTTTGATGTGAAAATACAGCATTAATGTAAAACATTCACTGGGGCAAGAGGCATCTTGGGAAGCTCCAGAGAGACTCCTGAAGCCAGAACACTCTGGGAATGTGACCCCCAACCCCTCCCTTGTGCTCTTGCAGGGAGTGTTCATCTTCAGCGCGGTGCAGATGACCCCTCTGACCATGGGCAGCTACGTGTTCCCAAAATGGGGCCAGGGGGTCGGCTGGTTCATGGCCCTGTCCTCCATGGTGCTGATACCCGGCTACATGGCATACATGTTCCTAACCCTGAAAGGCTCCCTAAAACAGGTAAGTCTGCCTGTCCCCATCCCCTGTGCAACCAGAGATTGCTGGGCATTCTTTTCTCTCATCCATTTCCCCCCCAGTTATTTTTCTTTCAGCTGAAAAACCACAAAAAGCGGCAAACAAAAGACGGGAGAGTGTCTGAGCCATCTGTTGCTGAACACAATTCCCCACGTTCCACAGGGTCCTTATCTGTGCTCTGGCAGCTGCAGACACTTGGCAGCCCAGCTCCTCACACCTCGAAAACAGAGGAGCAGTTTGCAGGATATGGAAATTTGTCCTGATTAATGCAGGACGCGCGGCCGCGGATGAAGGCAGGGGATGCTCTGGGGAGCTGGAATCAAAATCAGGGACTAATCCACACAGCTCTGGGCTTGCATGCTCAGTGACCCTCTTCTGCATCTCCCTGATGGCCCCCAAGGCTTGAGCTCCTGAATTTCACCTGCTTTAGATCACACCTGCCCTGCTCTGCTGCAGCTGGGAGGGAGGACACGGAATATCTTGGGAGCTCTTCCCTTTAACTATTATTTTCAGGATTTCTTTGAGCAGTCACTTTGTGGGGGCTTTTTTCTCATTGCTCTCAGCCTCTCCTCGGTTGCTCATCCCATTTTTTAAAGGGAGGTAACACTTCTCATAGAAGAGAGTTAGGGATTTTTTTCAGTCAGTTTTTATTCATCAGGTTTTATTTCAGTCATGTTTTATTTCAGTCAGGCTTTATTTCAGTCAGGCTTTATTTCAGTCAGGTTTTATTTCAGTTCTGAGGTCCTCAGAGATGTGCTGCTGAAGGATTGGGAAATATTGACCCCATCAGTGCCCCATACACCATTCAGGAGCCACCTACAATCACCACACCTCATTTTTTAAATCTGGCTGGATCCTCAGTTTCGCCTCTCCAGCTCCTCCTGTACATCAGAGCCAGTTCTCAGCCCAAGCACTGAAACACTCTGAGATTGAGGGAACAAAAGACTGTCAGAAGGGATTTGTCAGACCTTCTGGAATATTCTAAAATCAGCTGACAGAGCCATCTTTGCAAAGGGCTGGATGATCTTAAGCAGAATTGACGAGTGATGCCTCATGAAATGCTCTTATCTTGATCCAAATATTTGTCTTCAGCAAATTTTGAAGGACTCAGTCAGGCTTCAAAGAAGTCTGCAAAAAAAAAAAAAAATCTGGGTTTTGATTTTTTTGTTTCCCCTCCTGCCTGTTCCTAGCTCTCCTACATTTTGAATAGATTTCCCTTTGTCTTACAGAAAGTTTTAGGTGTAAAAGGAGAACTGTTGCCCAAAAATGCAGCTGCTCTTTGGGCAGGGTTGTGTGAGACCACGCTAAAGGTTCCTCATCTCAGCCTCGTTGTGGATTAAGGTCTCACTTTTGAAAGCATTGACAAATGATTATTAAGTGATGGCTCTGAGGAGCCAAGCTGGGATTTCTTTTGAGATATAAACATGAGCTGGGCAGAGGAGCTGAAGGAACAGAGGATAAATGGACAAGGAAAAACAGAATAGGAATAAAACACTCTAAAATGTGTGTTTCAGCTGTTTTACCCTTGGAGGAGCTCTCAGTTCTCCTGGGGAGATGCCCCTCACCCCGGTGCCCAGCCCTGCTGCCCACTGCAGCCCCTGAGCTGGACCTTGGGCTCACACCAGAGCCTCTCCTCATCTCTTTTCCCCAGGAAATCTTGTTGGCATCCAAAATTTGTTTTGCAGCTCCTCCTGTCACCTTCAGGTCAGAGCTGGAATTCTGTTTAGTGGAAATTTCTCACTGCTGGTCCCTGGGAAGATAGGCAGCTGTAAAGAATAGACTTTAAATTAAAAAAAAAATTAAAATAATAATTAAAAAAAAAGGTTAGAAAGAGTTTTTTGGCTGTCTCACATTTCTTGTTGTCCTTTGAGCAGCGCATCCAGGTGATGATTCAGCCAAGTGAAGACATCACCCACCCTGAGAACGGGCCAGACCAGGCCCAGCAGAGCAACTCTGCCAACAAAGAAGCCTACATCTAAACCCCTCTCCCGTCCAGGTACCGCTCCTCCTCCAGAAAAACAAAAAATACGGTTGAATATGACCACAAATTCACGTCTGAGAATATAATTACCTACCTCTAGTGGCAAAAAAAAAAAAAAAAAAAAAAAAAAAAAAAAAAAAGTATAAAAAAAAAAAAAAAAAAAAGAAAAAAAAAAAAAAACGAAAAAAAAAAAAAAAAAAAAAAGGAAAAAAAAAAAAGAAAAAAAGCAACAAGGTCATCTCCACTCCGAGGGAATCGCCGTGGGTTCGATCCAGCCGCCGCGAGCTCAGATGTTTGACAGTGTTTTTTGTGTTCTCAATCCACAGACTGTTAATGTTTTTATCCTTTCACAATGGTAGTTGCATACCTTGGAATTTGTAAATTGATGTGCCAAGACCTTTTTAATCTACCTTTTAGCACGACGATTTGAAGTTTTGTGCTGCTGATTTTTAGTAGTTGATCGCTATTTCTTACCACTGAATCCCAAGACTGTTATTTCTGACTTTGCGGGAGTAAAAATTAAGTTTGGGGTTGTTTTGTACAAAAAAAAAAGAACGGGAGTATTTTGTAAACAAGCGATTCCCAGTGCAAAAGTCTGCCCTTAAAATTTGTTCCAGCTGAGGTTGTTTGAGGGGGGGAGGCTCTTCCTTCAATTAACAGCAAGCACAGCCTTTATAAACATTCCTAATGCAAAAATTGAGTTGGCTGTGGCAGAGCAGCCCAGGCCAAACACACTGGCTGTGCTCAGCTTTTCAGGGTGACTTTCCAGCAAGGTCATAAATTCCTTTAAAAATACACCTCTTGCTTCTTATCAAAAGAAGACCTCTTTGTGAATCGGTGTTAGAGGCATGAGTCCGACTTTTAACTTTTTTTAGCAAAGTGGTAGCCAAGAGCTCTTAAAGATTCCCAGGAGCAAAACACAAAGTATTTGCCATTCAGGCTCAGATTCCCTGAGCGTTTTATCACGCTGTTACCACTCCACTATTATTGCATTGCCACCAAAACAGAGACCAAAACAACGGCCTAAAGACCGCAGCTCCTCCTCGTGAGCTCCAATTTCGGGCTCGATTGGACAGAACTTTCCCAGTTCCCAATCCCAAACCCCGCGTGGTCAGCACTTTGAGGGCAGTGGATTCCCATTTCCAGGGGCTGGGTGGTGCTGAGGGCACGAGGGAGAGCTCTTTGATCCCGATGCAATCCCACTCTGGGCTCTGTCCTGCCTCTGCCACACGGCCAGAGAGCCTGGCCAGCCCCTGGAATTTTTTCCCTGTGTGGGGAATGCAGCGGGAGCTTCTCGTTTGGCAGCTATAAGACAGGCACAGAGGCTCTTTTTTTTTTTTTTTTTTTTTTTTTTTGGGTGGGGGTTTTTTGTTTGTAAATAAT
>VWYP01016748.1:29574-45230 GCA_013400435.1 Pycnonotus jocosus | reverse complement strand
TTTTTTTTTTTTTTTTGGTGCACCGTACAATGTTAGATAGCACAATTTATGTAGAACTACAACGTGGATAAAAAAGAAAAAAAAATCATGTTACCTGTGAATGTTGGGTTTTTTTGTTGTTCTCGTCTGAAGGTGACAAACATGTTCTTGCAATAAGGTATTATTCTCAGAATGTCAAGCACATTATGTAGAAATAATATATATATATAATACACATGTATTTCAAACTACATCCTAAAACTCTCAGAGTACGTTGGGTAGGTTCTAAAGCGTTTCATACCTAGGTCAAATGTAAAATACTACGAGTTCTAAGCTCCATCCTAAACGGCCATAGCTGAGGTGCAAACGTCCTGTAAGTCTTTGGGATTTAGAGGAACCCCTACACCCTACACAGACATCACACGTGCTACATCATCCTCGTGAATTTCATTAGACTAAGGATAAAAAAACTCCAACTTTTCTCTTTATTGTTTAATGTAACCGAGTCCCATGTTGTTCTAAGAAAAATGCAGTATTTAATGTTTGATTGTAAACAATTATGACAGATGTTTGACAGACCTGCTCTTTAGCAAAAAGCTGTACAAACGTTATCACATAGCACAAGCTAGTGTTGTAGAACTACTGTGTGTAAACTGTGAATAGCTGTATCTTTTTTGTAGTACTTGCCCTGAAAAAGAAAGATTATTGTATGATCATATATGCTTTTTGCAATAAGGAAATATCCAACACCAAGCAAATCTATCTCTATATAAAAAAAAATATATATGTAATATATACATATTCAAAAAATATATACAGAGCCTGTTTAAAAGAGTACAGTATTATTTAGTAAATTGCAACCTGTTCTATGGACCAAATGTAAAATATTTATAAATTAAGATGCATTTTAAATGTCTATAAACGGTGTCATAATTAAAGCACGATTGTTATGTAAGTTTCCAAGAGTTTAGAGGAAAAAGAATAAAGGTTATATTATACATTAAACTCGGAATTTTTGCAGTCTTTCATTGGATAAACCCAATCTGTGCCATTTTCAAGTTTCCAAATGTGCCATTTCTATAAAAACATCCTTTAAATACCAAAACGCTGTATCCCACTCGCGATGTGTGTAATTAATCCGTGCCATTCCTACGATGTAATTAGCATGTGCATACATTATAGAGGGAGCTGAAGGGGTGACAGTTAATGGCCCTGCCTGGCATCCTGCTGCTTTCATTCTCCTGCGGGAAGATGGCAGAGTGAGCTTTGCGAGAAGGAGAAGAAGAAGAAACAAACGGATTTTGGAATGTTTTGGACGGTTCCTTGGGTTGCATTTCTGCACACTTTGGGGCTTGAGCTGCAGCACCTCCCTGATTTTGGAGCCATCCCCATGCTGGATACTCCACAGGCTCCAACAGCTCCGTGCTCCTGTCTCAGCTGCCCTGGCAGGGTGAGGAAGACGCGGAGGAGGAGAAGTCGCGGAGGAGAAGTCGCGGCGCAGCTGCAACGCCGCTCCTGGGCTCGGGATTTAATTATCTGCCCGCAAAATTGGAGCAGGACTTCATGCTGGGGAAGAGACTGAGCAATTCAGAGGAGCTGATTAGAATGGAAAACGCTCCTGAGAGAGGCGTCTGGAAGCACAGACTTCAACTGCCGAGTGCTGACCTTCGGGAGAAGCGCGTGGCGAGGGCACGGCAGGAGGGGAGGTCCCAGATTGTTCTGGAAAAAGGGGAAGCAGCACTTCTGGGAATACAGAAGGAAATGAGAGGGGAAGGAAGAGGCTGAGGGCTGTCATTGCTGGCTGGGGGCAGTGGGAGGGCAGGGGGGCAGCAGGGGCTGAGGAGCAGGAAGCCGCTTTGGAGGATATTGCGTTAGCGCTGTGATATTTCCATGTGCTCCTGGAGGAATTTGCTCTTGCCGTGCTGCAGAAATCCCGACAGCAATTCAACAAGAAAAATGCAAATAAGGTCACTTCTCCCCTACAGGACTGCAGGATGCCCTGGGAGAAATCCATGTCCTTGCTCGTCTATTAGTTCAGCTACATGTGCTTTTATTCTAAAATAACACTGTGTTGCTTTTGGGGGTTTTTTTGTTTGTTTTAAGCCTGATTATTTCTGTTTTGTCCTGCTCAGGCCACAACAGCATCACAATTAACTATTAGAACTGCTCAGCCCCCACTGCTGGCTGATTCTGCAGGGCTGTGACCCAAAGGCAGGGTGATCCCACGGCACAGGGCAGCAGCTCCTGCTGCCAACAACCCCTCCATGGGCACAACCCAGCAGGAAATGGCACAAAGGGGCTGCACTAAAGCATTTGGACACGCACCTCTTGATCCCTCGCCCTCCAGGATGGATTTGCTCCACTCCCAGGAAGAGGAGCCCGTGAGATGTCACACGGCACGGACAGACATCCACGGACAGACACAGAAATGGTAAATCCTCCCTCCCAGCACCCTGAAGGGATCAGCTCAGAGCTGCAGCAGCTGCCAGCCCCTGTCTGGCTGTGCCAAAGCACCACAATTACCCACGTTCACTGCTCAGGAAGGAAGGCACCAGCCTTTACATCCTAAAGGCTCTTTTTACTTCCCCCTCACTCTTCTTTCCCAGCTTCTCGCCCTGCTCGGGGTGCTTAAAATAAACCCAGGAAAAATGAAGTGGGAGGAAAGGATTTACCCATACAACATTTTTTTTTTCCCAATCTAAATTACTTCCTCTCTTCTTCCTGTGAAGTTAAAAAAGTTAAAAAAATAAAATGAAGTTAAAGAAAGATTAGAGCACAAATGAGGTGAAGTGAAACAAAATATTCATCCCTCCACACAGCTCGGTATTCCTAAGAAGCTGATCCAAGAATTTCCCCTTCTCATTCCTGCCTTTACAATTTGAGGCCAATCAAAAACTACATCACTCTTTTCCTGCTGACAATTGATGGAGAATGGGCAAATTTCCTGTTTTCACAGAAAAATCCTGCTAACTTTTAGAGCTGTGTTGTGGTTTGTTCTTTCTGACCACACACTGCACTGGTACTTGCATTCAGGATTTGTCATTATTTTTTTAAATGTATGGAATGGTTGGAGAGAATTTTGTAAATTTTAGAGAAGAGCCTGGAGTGACAGGACACAGGGAATGAGAGAGGGCAGGGTTAGGTGGGGTTTTGGGAAGGAATTCAGCCCTGGCACACAGAGAGGCTGTGGCTGCCCCTGCATCCCTGGAAGTGTCCAAGGCCAGGTTGGACATTGGGGCTTGGAGCAGCCTGGGATAGTGGAAGGTGTCCCTGCCCATGGGATGATCTTTAAGGTCCTTTCCAATCTAAACCATCCAGTGATGCCACCATTCCATGGTTTTGCAGCTCCATATCTGATCACTTTTCCCCCCAGGTTCGTGAATAGTCTCACACATGGACTCAGTGGCAAATCCTGAGTGATTATTTTGGAACCTCAAGCAGGCTGAAGTAATCCTGTGAGTTATTTGTGAGTCATAAGAACATGCTGGTGCTAAATGTGTCCAGCAGTGCCTAAGAGAAGGACAGCACGGATCAGGCGCTGTCACCAGGACGAAAATTAATGTGCTCTGCCAGCAGTGCTGCCTTAGTCAGGCTGCAAGAGCTGCCTGCCGTGCCTTTGGGGACCAGCAGCTGAGAGGTGGCTGCAAACAAAGCAACAGAGGGTTGAAAATAGCCAAAATGTACATGTTCAACTGGAGCCTGCAGTTTCCTCTGCGCTTTTACCAAACTGGAAACCCACGGAGTGCTGGAAGGGGAATAAAGCTGAATGGAAGCAGTCACTGCCTCATTCCCTTACATCGTGCACTTCCTGTTCCTTGTAATTATTCTAAAGCAACCTGGGAACGTCTGAAAATGTTTAACATGAAAGAAGACACCTTGGAGGCTCGGTTTAGTCTAAGAAAAGGTTTCCCAGGCCCCACTGGCGCTATCATTTACTGCCCACACCACGTGCAGACACAGAGCTGCCGCTGCATCCCAGTGCTCCCAGGGGATGGAAAATCCCTAAAAGTTAACTCCAGCTGCTGCAGGGCAGTGACCCCGGTAAAACCCTAAGCAGACCCCACAAACAGCAGTTCTCCCACCCCTGGCTGTGCCTGAGGAGCTGCTGTTCCAGGCCTGATTCCCAAAAATCAGCTGCAGCTCCTGGTGCCAGGGCTCAACCCCCGGGCAGGTCCCACAGGGCTCCTCCAGAGCTCCAGGGGCAAAAGTTCTGTCCCAAGACATGAGCAGGCAGCCACTGAACATCACCTGGTGGGTTTAAAGCCTCCCTGGGAGGATTGAGGAGAGCTCTGATGAAGATGCCCCCAGAGCAAAACAATAAATCCCTCTCTGAATATAAGCCAGAGCGTCAGGTTGTGTTAGGGAATTATTTCTAGGCCGTTTCAGTTCACTGCACCGCGCTGCAAACACTTCCCCGAATGAATGACCAAAATAATTAATCACAACGCTGGGGAGAAACACCAACTCACACTGCAGGCAACAAACTCTGCCTGAAAGGGACAGAGCTCAGCAGCTCTAACCTGCTCTGTCCCAGCTGTCACACAGCAGCAGCACACGACCTTTCCTGCTGGTTTCCCCCAGATCCTGCCTCCCTCTGAGGGGCTCAGGGTGACCTTTCCCAGCCTGGTTCCTCCTGTTTTGGGCACCCTGTATGGTGACAGAGCTTGCCCATCAGGATCTGCTTCAAACCCTCACTTTTAGGCTGGGATGTGCAATAAAACCCTCCTGCCTGGCTCCTGCCGTGGCACTGAGGGCACTGAGCTCCCAAGAGCTGCTCCCAGCTGTTGCACCTCTTTTGGGGTGCAGCATTTGTTTTTTGGAGTTAGGAAAGGAGGAGGCAGACAGGTCCGGAGTCAGCATGCAAAAATCTCTTTATTCTGATTTTCTGACTCCATTTATATCCACTGTACAAAGGTGGCCAATTATTGGCCAAAGCAGAACATCCCATCCCTTGGATTGGTGTTCATACCAATCACTCAAATATTCTATCAGAACCAAGGAATGTAAACATTTCTTATTTACATGAAAGAGCTTGGGAACTCAGCTCAGAGTTCCAAAACATCAGAAGGCTTTTTGCTTTAATATCAAGTGCAAGTCTGAGATGTGTAAAATCAGAGCCACACCCAGGCATCCACCAGCTCCTCCAGCCCACTGCCAGGAGAAAATGCAAAAACGTTCTGTGGGAACGAGCCACAGAAGGGATATTTGTTCTTGCCCAACTCAATCTTCACTGTTGTAACTTTTTGTGGAGAAATTCCTCCTGATGTCCCACCTGGCACAAGCTGAGGCCGTTCCCTCTCCTCCTGGAGCCCCCCTGAGCCCCCTTTTCTCCAGGCTGAGCCCCTTCAGCTCCCTCAGCCCCTCACAGGATTTTCTCTCATCACTTGTTCTCTTTACACCCTCTTTTATGGGGCTGCTGTTGGGGTTTTGAGGAGGGAAGAAAATAAATTTGAATATATATTTGAATAAGAAAATATATTTGAATATACATTTGAATAAGAAAATACATTTGAATATTTTGAAAATAGATTTGAATATCTGCAATGAAATAATTAAAAGCCAGTTTATGAGCAAGTGGCACAATAAAACAAGCCTGGAGAACACCAAGGAACCAACCCACTGCCTTTTGCTGGTGGAGAAGGGGAATTTTGCTCCATCACTCAAAGACATTAAAGTGTCAGCATTGAAACATTGTGTGTGTCATTTTTGAGCTTCTTCCTTTCACACAAAACTTGCTCAAATATGCTCAGAAAAGGTTTTTTTCTTTGTTCTTTACATACTCTGTGTTCCTTACCATGCAGTATTTCATGATTTGTCGTGGGTTTGGTTCATCTTTTTCCTTTGTAAGCCTCACTCCTCTCCAGGGCTTTCTGGCACTCTTGTTTTGTACTTCCACACTCTGCTTTGATTTTTCTTTCTCTCCCGAACCTCGATTCTCCAAGATTATGAAAGTGGGACTCGTGGAGTGAGGGGGGGTTATTTTTATTTACTGCTGGCTTTTCAGGAAACATTTCATTCCAAATTCTCCAAGAGAAGTCACTGCTGGTGGAGTAGCCTCATTAGCAGCTTTCATTAGCACAAAAATGCAAATAAGAGAACAGCACCAGCACACCGCTGTCCAAGTGCTGGAAATCCCCATTTTTCCCAAGGTTGGAGCACTCCCTGCTCCAACCTTTCCATTGTCTCTTTTTTTAGCATTTTACCACTCCTGCAAAAGCCACTTTCCCCTCTGTGCAGATTTCCCCTGGCAAAGAGGGGTGGGTCAGAAATATCCCGTTCCCATTCCCGTTCCCATTCCCATTCCCATTCCCGTTCCCGTTCCCATTCCCATTCCTGCTGGGTGATCCCTGCTGCCAGGATCCATCCCAGGGCACGTGTGCCAGCCCCTCCTGGTGCCTGCAGTCAGCGCAGGGGGGCAGGGAGCAGGGCAGAGCCCATGGTCCATTAACCAGGAGAAGTTTGGGAGTGTCAAACCCACGGGGCTGTCAGAGCGATGTTCCCGCGCCGCTCTGCGCTGCCCAGCTTTTTGTCAGCGCGAGTACAAACGCCACAACTGCCTGAGCCTTCAGAGCAGGCAGGGACATCCTCTGAGGGACTGATGGGAGGCAAAAAAAGAAGCAAATTCATCTCCCTCAAAGGCCCTGGTGTGTCCATAGGGTGGGTGGCCAGCAGGCTGTGGCTGCTCTCCTGCATCCCAGGGATGGGCAGCCCCAGCTGGGACAGGGAGGGCAACATTCCCTGGTTGAACCCACGCCAGCCACCCCTCCTGGCCAGGCACTGCCCTCCCTGTGCCCTGAGAATGTCCTGATGTGTTTGAAAGGGTGGGAAATTGCAGCTTCTGTGAGCACAGCAGAGCTCAAGGGGCTGCGTTTTAATTTCGCCACCACTTGTAAGGTCGTCGTCTCTACCTGCTCAAGGACTTATTGCCTTGAATTATTTCCTTATTTCCTTATTTCCTTATTTCTTTATTTCTGTGGCTTATTTCCTTATTTCCTTGAGCTATTTCCTTATTTCCTTGGCTTATTTCCTTATTCCTTATTTCCTTGATCTATTTCCTTATTTCCTTGGCTTATTTCCTTATTTCCTTGGCTTATTTCCTTATTCCTTATTTCCTTGAGCTATTTCCTTATTTCCTTGAATTATTTCCTTATTTCCTTGAGCTCTTTCCTTATTTCCTTGAGTTCTTTCCTTATTTCCTTATTTCCTTGGCTTATTTCCTTATTTCCCTGAATTATTTCCTTATTTCTCTGTTTTTCACAGGGATCTTCTCTGGAACACTGAATCTTGTTGTTTCAGCCAAGAAGTCATCTTCACACACGTCCCTCCAGGAAATTTTGTTAAATCCACAGGATTTATGTCACCTGTGTGTGGCAAACACTCAATGTTACTGCACACCTCCCATGCAAATATGCAAATGGACCAAACTGACCAAAGTGTGCAAACCCATGACCTGTTGTCCATTTTGGGGGCACTTTTTCTGCCCAAAATGTACCTGCAGGCCCTTCAATAAATAGAACAGCTTTTTATTCCCTTCATTCTGTCTGGCCTCTGTTTTTAGGTAGCCCAGAAAAGGCACCAGCACCAACACCTGACCCCTAAATCCAGCAATGAATTGTGACTCTGCAGCCTGATTGTTTTACACACATGCAAAATAAATAAACTTTAGGAACTGCTGGGTTTATTTTTAACCTGGAGGCACCTGCTGGGCTTCAGGGGCTGCAATGAGCTGATTTAAGGGTAATAAGCATTTCCTAATGAGACAGATCTTTATGATTCTATTTCCCAAGGCTCTCCAGACCCACATTTGCCACAGAAAGCAAAGCAGCAACGCCAGAAACTCAGGGAAAAGTGTGGCAGTTTTTATGGGATGAGGTTCTCAACACCTTTCCCACCACGGGTGGAAAAGTTTGGGTCTGGCCTTGGAAAAAAAAGAACAAAGGAGTGACCTGCTTTCCTTCTCCCAGGGCTCAGCACATCCCCCAGGCAGCTTGAAGGAAATTGTAATTATTCCAGAGCTAAGAATGGCAGCGTTTATGATTAAAAATGAAAGCCAGTTTGGTGCACAAGAATGGGTATTAGATCACTTTGTACTTCTCACTAATTATTACATCACGAAGGGCTGATTTTATATTTTAAAGGAGTCAAAACTACAAAGATTTCCTTATGCAAATATTTCCTAGCACTTTAGAAATTAATTAGAACAAAAATATGTTGAATAAATTATTGTAGCTGACATACTTTTTAAAAGATTTATTCGTGGCTGAAAAAAACCTTTACTTTCTTTCCCCCTTGAAGAATCACAGATAAACATGCTTTTGAAACACATGTTCTCATCTCAAAGTTAAATATTACTGCCATAAAATCAAATTGTTCAGGTGTTTATTAGGGTGGGCTGCCCTGGGAGGTGGTGGAGTCACCATCCCTGGAAATTTAAAAAAAAAAATTAAGTTTCAAAGTTAAAAATTGCTTCCATAAAATCAAATTATTCAGGTATTTATTAGGATGGGCTGCCCTTGAAGGTGGTGGAGTCAACATCCCTGGAAATGTAAAAAAATTTCGTGTATGTGGCACTTTGCACCATGGTGTTGCTGGTTTGAAGGATTTTGGAGGTCTTCTTCAACCTTAATAATTTTCTGATTTTGCTCTCTGCTTAGTAATGAGGAGAATCATGAAATTGATAATTTAAAAAGTGTATTTTTAATTCCAAGAACTTTCTAACACAGCACCACATCCTTCTGGGATACAAAACGTCTCAGAGGAAAAATGCAGCTACAGAGTGCAGGGATGGATTTAGGAGCTTGTAAAAAAATGAACTTTTCTCTTAAAACCTGGAAAATTTCACCTGTGCTAAAGAGAGGGCAGGAATTCCAGTGGGTCTCCATGCAGAAATTCCCTCTCTCAGGGTAAGGGTGTTTTCTGTGCTAAATGCAGAGGATCTGCTGCGTGGGCAGGTGATGACAGCAGAATCCAAACACAGGGAGAGCACCAGCTCTTCCAAAGAAACAGAAAATCAGGGGAGGAAGAGGAGGAGGGAAATCTGCTCCAGGATCCTCCTGGCTGGTGACAACTCTGAGCAAATGTTACTCATTCCTATAAAAACCTTTTCCTCGAGAGCAGGCAATGTGGTCTGGGGTTCTTTGGGTTGGTTTGTGAATAATTGAAGATTTCCTTGGGTGTTTTCTCGACCCATCTTCCCACGTGCAGATTTTTCTTCCCTTGTGCAGATTTTTCACGGGGTTTGCTTCTAAGGATTTCAGTTTGGGCATCTTTAGGAGTTTGGAATTCCTTGTTAGGAAACCAACACTGATGGATGGAGGCTGTCCAAGAGGTGATGATGCCTTGGGCAGGCTGAACTGAAACAGAGACTGGACAGGGCTGGAGAATAAAGGAGAGATTGATTGAAAGGCCTTTAGGGTAACCTCGGGCAGGACAAGAACCTGGCCAGGGCTACACCCAAGGTGGACCCAAAATGGACCCAAAATGGGCACAAAATGGACACAAAATGGTCACAAAATGGACACAAAATGGACACAAAATGGACCCCCGGTCACGAGGTTTCACACTTTTATCAGTTTTGGTCCATTTGCATATTGAGGTTTAATTGTCCCATTGCAGCTCCAGGCTGTCAGGTCCCATCCTTCTTGTTCCTCCCTTCAGCCACCCTTGGTTGTGCTTTGGGGCTGAAAGTTGTCCTTGGTGTGCAGCAGGAAAAGGATTTGTTTTGTGTCCCTGCTGTGTGCAGAGCTGAGTGACCCTGACTGTGAGCTCAGAGCTGCACCCCTGGGCACCACAGAACATGAAAAACATGAAAGATAAACTTGAGGCATCATTTCCCCCCTTCAGAGAGGGCAAACATCACCCCTAAAAACATCTGCACAAAAGGAGGGACGTGTGCAGGCAAACTCTGCGTGTCCAAAAAACCCAGATTTGAAAGGAAATTGGGAAAACACACTGGAAGTTCTTCTGTGCAAAACACGATCATCTTCACCAGCAGGAAGGGGCCTCAGGAACTGGATTTTTTTGGCATTTTCTGCGTTAGTAACAAGCCATCAGCTTCATGCAGGGTTTGTAGAACCTCAGGGCTGCTCAGCCTGAACTCCTCCTGACCTGCCCACAGCTTTGTTTGACTTGGTTCAGCCGTGACAGCAATTCCTCTAAACGACCAGCTATCTATGGATAATCTGGTTTATTTTTGCTATCTTGGTGTGCTACAAACATAGTTCTGTAGTCACAGCAGTAATTCTATGTGAAAAGGGCTTTTTAACGACGGCGACGCAAAGATGAAACGCGGAGAAACGCGGGCCTGGTGCAGCCGTGAGAGCTGGAGCCACAGGAGCAGGAATGCACACGTGGGATGGGAAAATCTGGGGCACCAGAGACCTCCAAGGCAATAAACAGCTCATCAATATTGAGAAATGCAGACCTAGAGAGGGACAATGTTATTCAAAATACGTGAAAGGCGCCACGTCTAGTAAATTCAGACGGATTGTGGAGCTGCAGTTCGGGGAAGAAGGAGAATAAAGCTGCAAAAGCTGTCTGGCAAACATGAAAAATGGCCACAAATTAATCCTAGAGCTGTTACCCTGCTTTTGCATGTTTTATACTTGCATTCTGATATTTTAGATCAGCCTGCTGATGTTTTAGAACTCTGAGCTGAGTTCCCACACTTTTTCTTGTAAATAAGAAAATGTTTGCATTCTTTTGCTCTGAGAGAAGCATTTGAGTGATTGGGATGGTCACCAATCCAAATCATGAGGTGACCTGCTTTTGGCCAATATTGGTCACTTTGTACAGTGGATATAAATGGAGTCAGAAATTTGAATAAGGAGAATTCTTGCATGCTGACCCCAGACCTGTCCTGCCTCGTCCTTTCCAAACTTCAGCCACGAATGCAGCACCAATAGTGCAACATAGAGTGAAGCAGAAGAAATCATCACCTCCATCTAGGCTGGCAATGACCCTTGGATGAGATCCTGGGGGTTTCAATTGTACCAACAGCACACTCCGGGCTGGATATTCAAGGTATGGATCCCATAAAGAGGATTTTAAAAGATCAAACAGTGCAGCAGCTCCATCCCTGTGCAGCTGCAGACCAAGGGCAGCTCTCCAGAGGCGTTGAATTCCCTGGGGAATTCTGCTTTGGGTCACCCCAACACATCACTGCCTGAAGGACCCACGGGAAAAATCCCTTTCCTCAAAATGCAGCGAGCAAAGGACCAGAACATTCCTTCCTGATGAAAAATGAAGGGAGCCTGGAGCTTCTTATTGCAAAATGGATCATGGCTCTGAACAGGATTGAAGTTCAGAATTAATCTGGAGGTGTAGGAATTTAGGAAAATAGAGATTTTTATTTTTTTTTCACATATTCCACAGTAGCTGAGTGAATCCATTCCCCACAAAGTGTGTCCAACTGGCCCCTGCAGCAGCACAATTCCCTTCATTAGTCTGTCTCAGAGCCTTCTTGTTTTGCCCACCAATTAAGATAATCACCCTGTCATATGAGCTCTGCAGCTGGGACAAATTGGAGATCTTGGGAAGCAGCTGGAGATGAAAACCAAACCCCAAAAAAGCTCCCTTGGAGCGGGTGCCTCCATCAGTTCTGTCCTGGAGTTGAAAACCAGTCCAAAAGGTGAATAATTCCCATTTTCTCCTGATTTCTCCTTGCTGCAGGCAGTTGCACTCATCACCAGCAGAGAGCTGTGCTTTGACCATCAGGTGTTTTCTGGGATATTCAGGTATTTTCTGGGATATTCAGCTATTTTCTGGCATATTCAGATATTTTCTGAGATATTCAGATATTTTCTGGGATATTCAGCTATTTTCTGGGATATTCAGGCATTTTCTGGGATATTCAGATATTTTCTGAGATATTCAGGCATTTTCTGAGATATTCAGGTATTTTCTGGGGTATTCAAATATTTTCCCTGCCAGTCCTGCATCAGCCCCTCCATCCCTTTCTGCCTTGCTGGGAGCAGGAGCTGAGGAACCTCAGGTCCTGGAATCAGCCCCAGCTGCACCTCTGGACTTTGGGATTTGAGAGGTTTAAAGGCATTTCCCACAAAATTTTGGGGCAGCTTTTCTCACATGCACAAAATGAAAATCAAAATCTGCGTGGAGAGCAGAGAGGGAAACAGAAAACCCCATTATTTTTTCTATAAACCTGTTCAACAATATTTTCGTAGTGACAACGGCTTCACCTCACCCCTGAAACTGCTGACATGATAAATTCCATTTATTTCCCTCTAGTGATAAATCTTGAAAATCACATTCACACATGGGAGGGCAGAGATTGCTTCGAAATGTTGATGAATTCTGTGAAAATCTGAAAAAAATTTAAACTCCTTGTTTAATAAAACACAAAGCAAGCAAGGGAAGTCCAAGATTCTCCTGGTTCCCTCGTGCTGTTCCCTGTAACCTGCAGTAATTTCCTGTGGAAAATCTCAGGTTTTGGTGACCTGATGCAAGGGCACAGGGAGGAAACCACGGGACTCTTCAGGCTTTGTCCAAATTCCATCATTTTAACGCTTAACATTCATTTATTTCACAAATATTTGCCCACGTTTGGAAATATTTGCCTGCACCAAGGTGCATTTCCATTGCAGCCAGTGGAGGCCAGACTGAGGGATAAAATTAATGGAAAATAACAGAAATTTATGGAAAATAACAGAAAATTCATAGAAAATAAAAGAAATTCATAGAATATAACAGAAAATAGCTTCCTGCAGCTCAGATCCCAGGGCCTGTTGAAAAGGACTCTTTCCTTTCCCCACATCAGACAGGCTGTGCTTGTTTAACCACAAAAAAGTGAGAAAAAAGATTTATTTTCAGCTCAGGTTGTTGCTCTGCAAAGCCCCAACACCAGAATTCTGCTTCACAGTTGCTCCTGATGAGGCAACTCCACAAAGTTCAGCCCAAATTTCGGTTTTCTCATCACCAGAACGCATCTGGATGATGGAAGGAAAATAATTTGGTTGTTTCACAGAAGACCATGGAGACAAACATTAAACGGCACAACCTTTTAAAGTGAACTGAAATTTCCCAAAATGTTCCCAGAGAGGAGATGAACAGCGCCCATCCCACTCTGAGGGGGGATAAATTCCAGGCTGGGATCAGGCAGCCACACGTGGAACTCATAAAACCTTCTGATCCCCAGCTCGTGCTCGTGCCTTTGATTTCAAACCAAATTGTTCTGTTTTTCCTGGCAGCCCTTTTGTTTTGGCCCCTAAATACGGCAGTGTGACATGTGTTTAAAATAAATAAACGGCAGATTTAATTAATCCAAGAGGGGTTTGTGAAGGGAGCAGATCACACTTTTTAGCTCTCAGTATTTGATCAGCCGGCTTAATTCTCCAAGAACAACACTTGCAGCTTCTTCCTGCATCTCCTTTCATCTTTCTTTTTATATTATTTTTAATCACAAGCCCTTTGTGTTTTATAACCTCTCCTGCTAAGCAAACCATAAATACTTTGAGGAGTAATTTCAGATATTTCCTTACAATCTTTTCTCCCCCCGTTCCCGTTTTGCCGCTGATTTCCTCCTTCGCATCTCGGCAAAAAAAAAATAAAATCCAAAACCCGGCGAGGGAAATTTTTTTTGTTGTTGTCATGAAAGAATATTTTTTTCAGAGAGCTTTTCAGAGGAAAATCGAAGTGTTCTTCACCTTCCAAGCCTTCTGGCATGGAGCTGCCATCACACACACGAGGTTCTTCACTCAGAAGAGCCTCCAAGCAATCCAGCAGCGTCGCCAGCAAAGATTGAGGACACACCAAGGTCACAAGAAAGGAAAGAAAATCCAAATAAAATAGTACCAGCGAGGCTCGCTCTGTTAAAGTATTTAACTGCAGACAAACAATCCCAAAACCTGGAGAAAAAATGAGATATAGCTGGATAGTCTCGGATTCAGGATGCCCTCTGAGAAAAATTTTTTGGTGCTTAATTATTTAAACTGTAAAAGAGTTTAGATGAAACAAAGTATGACATCATTCAGCTAAATCTTTTAATGATATCAACTTTACAACAACCATCTTGAACAGAGCACTCTGGGGATTAAAGAGATTTACTGGAGTTATTTCTGAAAATACACGGCTTGAGTTTAAATCTCAATTGTTTATATGTAAATCTGGCAGGAAAAAAAAAACCCTTAACAAGGGAGGTTTGCAACTTGAGATGTGAATGAGATTGGATGTCACTGTCACAGCTTTTAATGGGCCAGAGTTGATGGCTCTGGGCCCTTCTGCAGGTGCTGCTGCCTGGGATAAAGGGATTGGAGCAGGAATCTCTCAGCTGGCACAGAGGTTCTCAGATTCTCTGATGGGAGAATTGCTCAGCCTGCACAGGAGAAGCTTTGGGGTGAGCTCAGTGTGGCCTTGCAGGGGCTGCAGGAAAGATGGAGAGAGAGGATTTACAAGGGACAGGACACAGGGAATGGCTTCCAGTGCCAGAGGGCAGGGATGGATGGGATTTTGGGCAGGAATTGTTCCCTGGCAGGGTGGGCAGGCCCTGGCACACGGTGCCCAGAGCAGCTGTGGCTGCCCCTGGACCCCTGGCAGTGCCCAAGGCCAGGCTGGATGGGGTTTGGAGCACCCTGGGACAGTGGAAGGTGTCCCTGCCATGGCAGGGTGGCACTGGATGACCTTTGAGGTCCCTGCCAACCCAACCCATCCTGGCATTCCATGGAAATAACCTGCAGCTCATCTGTGCAACTGCAGCACTATTCCAGACTCCCTGGGAAAAAAAAAAAAAAAAAAAAAAAATTATTGTGACCTTTCCTAGCAGGCAGAGCAGGAGTGGGGCTGGTGCCAGGGCTGGGGCAGGGTTTGATCTCAGCATCAGCTCATCCTGCCCCGTGCCCAGGCAGAGCTCATTGTTCATCTGCTCAGGGCTCCCTCCCAAGCTCTGTCAGCACCGAGCATCCTGCGTGCAAATAAATATTCTGGGCAGCCTCCTCTCCCACCTCCTGCCTGTGCCTCTTCAGGAGAGCTCCTGGATTTCAGCCCCTGCCTTCCACAAAGCCATGAATTTCAAACAGAGCCTGGTGGACTCACTGCCCACGGACCCTGCTGGTGAAAATCCAGTTCACAGCTGTTTCTGCAGAGCTTTTCAGGCAATCAGTGATGTTCTGTGCAACCAGAGCCCAACCTAAACCCACTGTTTCTACTTCCACTTGGGGAATATAAAAGTTGGAGTGAGGGGAATTTTCTGCTGTGAGTGTGGTTTGGATGTGATCCCACAGTTCAGGCTGTCTGATAATAAAGAGTCTGGAACAGACACCTCCTCTGCCTTTCCTGCTGAAATTCCCAAGGGCTGAGCCAGGTTCTCGCTGAGCCCCCAGACCCTGGCAGGGTGCCCACCCTGCCCCTCTTTTTGACACAGGCCAGAAGGGAGTGATGAGGGTAATTCCATGAAATCCAGACACTCAATCCTGACTCTGATATGGGATTTGGAAATTGTTAATCAGGTCCATCTCCTCGAATACCTGAGTCCATCATCCCACTCCTTGGTGAGAGGAATCTCCTGCCTTTGTTATTCATTCCAAACTTCACTGAGTTCAGCCCAAGCCACTCAACCTCTTCCATTCCAGCAACCACAATTTCCTCCAGTGTATCCTCACGTTTTATTCACTCTGGGAACCCTAAATTTTTATTTTAAATGTATATAATATGTATTTATTTATAAA
>VWYP01016748.1:0-28488 GCA_013400435.1 Pycnonotus jocosus | reverse complement strand
GAGTTCTCAATTCTGAGTTCTCGATTCCGAGTTCTCAATTCCGAGTTCTCAATTCCGAGTTCTCAATTCTGAGTTCTCAATTCTGAGTTCTCAATTCTGAGTTCTCAATTCCGAGTTCTCAATTCCGAGTTCTCAATTCTGAGTTCTCAATTCCGAGTTCTCAATTCTGAGTTCTCAATTCTGAGTTCTCAATTCCGAGTTCTCAATTCTGAGTTCTCAATTCTGAGTTCTCGATTCTGATCCCTCCCTCCTGCAAACGCTGCAATTCCCTCTGAACCAAGGGCTCCCACAGGATGCTGCTGCTCCAGTAAATCCAGCCCGTGCCAATCTAGGGCAGGTTAGAGACACTGAGCTTTGGCTATTCTGCACCAATGGCAAATCCATTCCCTTTACTTCCCTTATTATCAAAGGCTTTAAAATTTGACCATAAAGCAGAACTCCTCCAGGCTGCAATTTATTCCTAATGCAAGGTCGTAGTGCTGCCTGAACTCTCTTTTTCTCTCTCTCTCTGCTGTTATCCACCCACACAGACTATGAACATCTTCAAGAAATAATAAAAAATACAATTCACTTCAGCTATTCAGCAAATTCCATGTTAACCTCTTTATGTGCTCCTCAGTTCCTGTGTAATCCAATTATTCGAGGGGAATCTCACAGGACTGCACTGGGGGAAAAAAAAAATCAGTTTACAACTTCATATGTGGAGATATGTTTGTGTAGAAAAAGGACAACTGCACTGCTCTGCTTTCCTTTACTGATTCCCAATTTTTAGCACTCCCAACCCTCAGGACTTCCTGGAAACCACCACAGAGCCAAGCTTCCTTTAAAAGTACCACAAAATGCAATATATTTCTGTGCTTTGCTTCACACCAGTGCTGAGCCCCTCAGCAGAACACTTTTCCTCGTTCTCAGACCCCAGTTTGGAGCGTGGGTCTGGCTCTGAGCCTCAGTTTACCCTCAGTAAATCACATGGAGGCCTTTGCTGCCCTCCTTTATTCAAACTGTTCAGCACAGAGGGTGACTCTGGCTGCTACAACAGATCCATTTCCATCAGATAATACATATTTGCCACCCAGACTGTCTGATAAAAAGTGAAACTCGGTGGCAGGCTCCTGCCAAATTAAAAAAATAGGATGCAAACAAGCAAATATTTCATTTCAGAAAGAATCCAGCTAAGCATCGCCAGAAACAAAGACCCAAAGATAAATCTATCTAATTCAAGCTGGAGTTTTCTAAGGAAACAATGAGATTTTTTCAAATTTCAAGGTGAGGCAGTCATGGTTGACTGAAATGTTGATTTTTGGCTCTGAATTCCTTCCTGAAAAGGAGCAGGAGAGGGCAGAGCAGTGGATGTGCCCCTGCCCCCGTGGGTTCAGCCTGGGGGACACCTCAAGGATCAGACAGAATTTCTGAGGTGGATTCCAGAGCAAAGGGCTGCCCCACACTCTGAGCCCTTTCCTGGCCTGGCCACAGCACATTTCTGTCCCCATGACCCTTCCCACAACCATCACATCCCTCCAGTCCTAAAGTGAGCCCCTCCAAAGGTGATGAAGGGACAGGGTGTCCCTGCAGTGCTCACCAGCTCAAACTTTCTCCTCTGTGGATGCATCAGCAGGACCCGTGGGTTATTTTGGGGTTGAAGCTCTCAGGGGTTCAACTCTCCCAACACCACTTTGCCTCACAGGGTCTTTTGGAGTCCAACATTCCCCAAAACCAAGCCCCAAGCCGCGGTGTTGAGTTTTATCTTCTTTTTGCCAGGGTGGGGGTTAAACGCTCAAGATGTGTTTATTGTTCAGTTTCAGATGTTTATTAATTCTTGTCTCTGGTACAGTCTCACAAACCATGAGTTCTACAGCACTTCAAGACAATAAACTAAAAAATTGAGCCCTCTACAAGAGCTTTTAAGGATAAATTGTCCAATTAAGAAATGACACCTAAATTACTTTTACTTTTAACCCAATACCCAACCACCCATGGCCCACAATGTGGATTTTTCTGTCCAATTGCAAAAAACCACCCAGACCATGGAGAAGGTGAAAAAGAAGGACTCAGCCTCTGCCCTAAACCCTCCATCTTTCTGTATCTATTCCTGTATTCTAAACCCTTCAACTCTGAGTTTCCCCCCTGTGATATCCCACACTTCCATCCAAACTCCACCCCCACAATCCCAGCGCTGTCACTCAATTTTGGGAGCTTCTCCACGGCCTCAGGTCAATGCAGGGTTTGCCTGGGGGTCAGAGCCTGGCAGCACAGAAAGCCTGGAATCCTCATCTCCCAGGGTTCCAGCAGCCAGGTGTCTTCCCTGGATTTCCACTCCACGAGCCCTTCAGCAATCCCTGGGCTGTTCTTGCTCCATCCATGACCAAACCTGCCAGGATGGGTTTGTCCCTCGTGACACGGTGGCATTGTCACCTCAAACCAGGGTAAATTCCACCTTGGATGGACTCACAGCACTGCAAACACAAATCCCAGCCCGTGGTGCTGTGCAGAGAGCTCCCAGCTGTGCCCTGATCCTCAATTCCTCTACAATAACCAAGCAGGGACCAGATTTCGGGTGTTCTGCCCACAGTCATAAAATGAATATATTTTATTCTCAGCCTGCAGGCCCAGAGAAATTTAATTCTGTGGTGGTTATTCCTCAACACGGCACTGCTGGGGCTCACCTGCTCCTTCAGCGAGAGGGGACACAAATCTCACTCCAGAGAGGAAACACATTCAGCCCTGAGATGCTCGTGGTTAAAAGTGATGTTTGCAGGGGGAAAAAATGCGTTTTCACAGCCACAATGCATGGTGCAGCCTGGCTAGAACACTCTTTAAAAGCACCCAAAGCATCAATGATGAGGACACGAGACCTTCAGAGCTAATTTAAGGCCATTAAAAAATAATATAAATACACAAAATACACAAAAAAATACACAAAAAGCAGATTTTTGACGGGGTGAAAGTGTTTTCTTAAAACTGGCACCCATAGCAGCATAACAGAATATTAATATCTGTCTGAAATATGCTCTGAAATCAAATTTGAGAGAGCTGTTCCTCACACAGATCTCTCACCAGCTGTCAGGGGGACAGTGCTCAACATATTGTATTTTTATTAATATTTGTTTTCAGTTATTAATATTAAGTAAAGCTAGGAACTTTATTTTAGGCAGACACAACACAATTCTCAGCTTTTATTTGATATTATTTGTGTCACATTTGGATTTAATATAATTTTTTATTATACGAAATGAATTCACATAATTATATGAAATAAAGAAAGTATTAATGTGATTTATTTATTGTATTTTAATTGTTAAAATTTTGCAATTTTTAAATGTTAAATATACATTTTATTAATTGTTGTTGCTTGCTTTTTTATATATATATTTTAGGTGGTTTTTATTTTGGTAGGATGTGGGGTTAGGACAGGAGAAATAGTACAAATGATGGTTGGGTTGATGGTTGGGTATTGACAGTGTTTCTGTTCATTATTGCACTTTTTTTTTGGTTTTCACAAAATGTATTTGACCTGAAAAATATTTAGATTACTAATTCCTGGCCTAAATATTGTGTATTTTTATTTACTGAGTTGTTCAGCTGATCAATTAAAACCACCTCTGCACAGATCTGGTTCTCATGGTGGGATGTTGCTTTCCAAACCTGAACAACTTGAAATGCTCCAAAGTCGTTTTTTAGCACCGCAATTCATCCAAAATTTAACCAAACATAACTGATCACAGGCAGCAATTAATTATGCCTTAATATGCAAATCAGAGAACTGTGGAACAAAAATCCAACCCAAGCCTTTCATGCACGAAAATATCCACCCAGTTTTTGATTGTTAATTATTTTCATTTGTCAATAAATGCCATGAACGCCTCTTTTGACACATTTCATGTTCTCCTGGGAGCCCCACTCCAGTTTTTTTCTCAGCTTATCCCCATTCTTGGATCAGCTAATTGCAGTTTGTCCCTCTGATTCCCTCAGATGAGGATTTTATGTGCATAATGGATTAAAGAATAAAGCCAACAAGTGGTGAGGTTTATATTTAGATAAATACTCATTTAATATTTACACAGCAACCGGAAACCAAGAATTGGCTAACGCAAAATAAAGGACTCACGTGTCAGTATGCATTAATTTGCAACTTAATTCATAGATTTCTGTTGTTAAATGTGCACCACGCTTTGTCAGGTTGGAGCAGTTGATGTATTTAGAGTCGAAAAAGCCAATCTAAAGCCACAGTGGTGCTGTGGAAGCGAGGCAGGGTGCTGAGGAGAGCCGTTCTCCAGGGAGATAAAATCCACAGGCAGCATTTTTTTTTTTTTTTTTTTTCCTTTTGATGTCTAAATCTGCCCTGGTTTGAACCCTTCAAGGCTGCCACAGAAGGGCTCTGCAGCTTCCCACCAGCCCAGGGAGATGTGAAGAAAGTGGCATGTGCCACTTGGAGGGGACACTGTGGGACAGCCAGGGCTGGGCACTCAGCAAACAGCAGGAGCAGCTCCAAAAAACCACACTTGGCAACATTTCATCCCTTCTGACCTCTCTGCTCTGTCCTGCTCTGGCACTGGCACTCACCCAGCCACTGCAAGCGAGAAAAAAAATAAAATAACCCACAAGCAAAGGAAACCTGCCTGTGCTGCTCTGCAAAGACATTTATTGGGAAATGGCAGCTGCACCAACAGGTGAGAACGAGCTCTGGCTGCTGCTCTCTGATTCAATTTGGCGCAAGAGCTCTTGCAAACCAGGCAAATGTGACACAACCACCGTCCCTCGTGTCTGGCTGTGTCCAGAAACCACAGCCACAGCTGCTCTGGTGGCCACACACGGCTCCAGGGCACCAGCAGTGAAAATAAAACACATTCCTCTCCTTTTCCTCCACAGTCCTCTCCATGTCCTCTTCCTCCTGAGCCTTATTTGAATTTTTCTCCCATTCAGGCTCAGTCTCACCTGCTAGCAGGGATAATCCTGAGCAGCATCTCCATCCCCAAGGCTGGGATTGCTGCACGATCCCCCAGTGCACACAAACTCTGCTTTTCCCTGCTTTTGGTGGCATTTTGAGCAGTGCAGGGAATTGCCATGACCGTGGGTACAGGGCATTGTGAAAGGCTGATGCCCCCAACGTGCCCAGCTCAGGTTTCAGGAAGGATTTTTGGGATTCAGGAAGGATTTTTGGGATTCAGAGAGGATTCTTGCAGCTTTGAGGGTTCAGGAGGATCTGTGGCACCCGACACTGATGTGAACACGTGCCTTTCAAACCAGCTGCTGCCCCCAAAAATGACACCCCAAATGCAAGCTGTAGGCAGGTGATTTGAAAAACCAGGACAGATTTCTTCCTAAATATTGATTTTTATCTGTATTTCTATTTCAAATGAGTGTATTTTAAATACCAACTGCTGCTTGGACTCTTCTGGTTTGTGTGTTACCTTGTCTCGTGCCTTTCAAACCAGCTGCTGTCCCCAAAAACGACACCCCAAATGCGAGCTGTAGGCAGGTGATTTGACAAGCCAGGACAGATTTCTTCCTAAATATTGATTTTTATCTGTATTTCTATTTCAAATCAGTGTCTTTCAAATACCAGCTCCTGCCTGGACTCTTCTCCTTTGTGTGTTACCTTGTCCCTGAACCCTCTGCTGTGCTGCTCTTGCTTAGCTCAGTGCTGGGAGTTGACCTTTTACTGCAATGAGAAACAAGGCCCGGGGCAAGGCAAGTACAAAATAAATGGACCAAAGTAAAATCTGATGGATTGCTTGAGTTATAACATCAAACTGCTAATGCAAACGTTATTCCTCATAAATCACTTGCCTGAACTTCCTCCGTGGAAGAGCAGCCTTTTACATCTCAGAGCGTAATACTCACTGGTGATTAACACCTATTAAATATAATTCCAAGCTGGGCCTTTGGAGGGCTGGTTTGATTCTTCCAGGGGAGCTGGGAAAGTGTTAAATCCTCATCTTCAAATAGATCCATGTCCTTCTTCCGTGACCCCAGAAAACAACCTGGAGCTACAGGGCACTGCTGTGCGTGCCTTGGTCCAGCTGCAGAGACAGCAGAGCTGCACAACGCTGCTAACTGGGCAGTTCCTCAAAAAAAAAAAAAAGAAAAANGAGGGGGGTGTCCAAAAAAAAAAAAAAAAAAAAAAAAAAAAAAAAAAAAAAAACCAAAAAAACCAAACCAAAAAAAAAAAAAAAAAAGATAAAAAAATGAAAAGTGATTTTACCAGTGGATTTCTTTCTGAGTGAATAAAGCCATTGTGGGGATGAATTTCTGTGGCAGGGCTGTGCCAGATCAGATGTTTGGGCTTTATTTCATTCTTTAAATTGCTTCCCGAAGCTGGTGGGGCTGGCAGGGGAGGGGAGTGTGTGGCAGTGCCCAACATCCAGCTCCTTCCTGCCCTGATCCCAAAGCTGTGGGAGCAGGGAAAGTCCTGCAGACAGATCCACATCAGCCAACTCCTCCTCCACCCCAGCCAGCCCCAGGTGTGTGCTGAGAGGACACAGGCTGCACTGAGGAGCTGCAGATAAGAAACTGGCCACCATCTCCTCTGCTTCTCCTAATTTAGGGAGGGGAGGACAGGATTTGTGTCAGTTTTTTTACAGAGGGTACAAAGCAACTCCCTGCAGACAATTCAGACTTTCAGAGGGTTTCTACGGGAGCATCCTCCAGGTCAGACCCTGAAAAAGCGATTTTGGTCGTGCTGGAAGAGGAGCATCAGACAGGAATCTCCAGAAGGTTCATTTCTCCAGAGGACTCTGCTCAGTTCCCTCTGCAGAGATGGATTTTGGATCTCCTCACAGGACCAGAGCAGCTCCCCTTGCAGCCAACAGGATTTCCCACCTGGGAAACCCCAGTGCCAGCTCTGTCACACACCCAGCACTGCAGGACTGCACCTCCTTCCTCTCAGGAGAGAGAGCCTTTCAGAATTTGAATAACTTTACTAACTAAACCCACTCCATGTGTATGTGAGAGTCCAGGCATCACCAGCCCTGGTTTCTCCCTGCACACCCTGACCAGGGTCCTGCAGTTTTCCTCTGATGCCACAGAGGATTGTGCTCTCCCGGGCCAGACTGCTCTGGACAGCTTTGGTTGATATCCCATATCAATGATATGCTTTGATTGATATCCCATATCAATGTTATGCTTTGATTTATATCCCATATCAATGATATGTTTTGATTGACATCCCATATCAATGATATGTTTTGGTTGATATCCCATATCAATGATGTGCTTTGGTTGATATCCCATATCAATGATATGTTTTGGTTGATATCCCATATCAATGATATGTTTTGATTGACATCCCATATCAATGATATGTTTTGGTTGATATCCCATATCAATGACATGCTTTGATTGATGTCCCATATCAATGATATGCTTTGGTTGATATCCCATATCAATGATATGCTGTGATTGACATCCCATATCAATCAATATAGAAATGTTTGGGATCTGCAGGGCTGTTCCTGGCAGCAGGACTGTGGGGAAGCAGGCAGGGTCCCTTTAGGGCCACTGGAATGGTCCCAGTTTGAACCAAGGGCCAACCCCTCACCTTCCATTGCTGCCCATCCTTCTGGAGAGGTCACTCAGCCCTCACTCCGTGACTACTATTCCTGCCCTGGAGCATCCCCAGCTTTGGACCCATCCCCAGCCTCCAGCAGAGCCCTGAGAATCCTCATTTACACCCAGCAGCACTGCTGGAACTGGGGAAGGTCACTGAAACCGTGGCAGGTGATTGCAGCACCAGAACGGTTCCTCCTCTAGGTTCCCTCTGAACAATAAGGTCATTAATGATCTCATTAACCTGAGCTTTCCTCAAGGCCTTGATGAGGGTTTTGGCAGCCCAGGTTTGATCCACCAGCCCAAGTGTCCTCTCTTTCCAGCACACAGCTTCTTGTCATGCTGTTATCACCTCGTGGTGTGAACCCTGAGAGGAGAAAGTGTTCAAAGTCTGTGCTGAACCACAGAGAAAAGAAATTCTTGTGAAGTGGTTGGAAACAAAACTGGATCCATTTTGTTCTGGTCACCAGTCAAACAAATTTCCCTAATGATATCTGAATTAATTTCTCTCTCTTTTCCTCTCCACAAAGAAGAAAATAAACTAATAAAACTAAGCATGCTCCCAGGTAGGTACAGATACATTCATTTAGATACATTCATTCCAATGTTTTAAGGGATTGAACTGACAAAAAAACCCCAGCAAAATCTATTGAAAAGCTTGGAAATCGGTTTGGGGAAATAACTCGAATAACTGAATGCTTCCTTACAGACACAAATCAATAAAGCCTAAAAATAACTGATTTACAGCAGCTCTGAATTACCAGCTGCTGCCAGAGTTGGCACTTTAGGTAAAATTAAAGAACTCAAATTCCTCCTCAGTCAATAAGTTTTCCTCGATGCTGGAAAACCAAAGTGCAAAGCTCATCAGTAGTTAAATAAATAACGATTGGGTTTGGTTTGCACACAACAACTCCTCAAAATCACACTGCTAATATGAGATCCCCCTCTGTAGAAAGCTCGTAAAGCTGACACAATGAAGGTGTTTAATCGATGCTGATTTAAGGGAAGAAAGGATTTTAGGGAGAAGAAAACGTGGTTTTGGTCAGGTTTAGCCCAACAGAGTCAGGATAAAGAAAAACGCTCATTTTGTACATGTAAAGCCTTCTTGAAGACTGGAAGAAAAGAAGTTTTTAAAGGCAGAGATGAACCTCATAACAGCCAAAAAAATTAGCTCCTAATAATAAAAAAACCCCTTATTTTTCTATTAAAATGCAGAAGTGAAGTGCTTGGGGTGCAGCTGCTCAGTGAGGGTTGGGGTTGCTCACTGGTCTCTCCTCAGACTCCAAATAAAAATTAAATTCCTCAAGAAGCAGCAAAGACAATTTCTTCTCTAAAAAATGCTTATAAAGACAGAAAAAGATTTTTAAAACTCTCCTCATTTAAGCTAATTCCTTTGAGAATTCCTCCAGGGCTGAAGGTTCTGCTGTCCCAGCCATGCCCTACAAACCCAGTGGGTTTTTCCTCCATCAGTGTTGATTTAACAGATCCCTTCCATCAGCTCCTTTGACGTGTTCTCCCAAATTCCACATCATCCCAGACATGTCTCGGGTTATTTCCATCTCTTTCCTGGATAACTTTGGACTCTGTCAAGTCCTGGCATGTACAATCCATTTATTTCCTGTGATATTGGAAGTTTTCCTGCAGCAATTGCTTTTGGAGGCATTTCCATGTCTGCCTGTCTCTGTGGTGAATTCTGGGTTTATCAAGGTGGAAATTCACAGGAGCTGCTGGCAGGGAACAGCAAAGTTCAGATTTTCAATGACCATACTCAGCTAATTCCATCCTTTATTCCTGGCTTAATTGGTCCTGCTAATTGATTGTCCTCCTGTGCTGCTCTGCCTTGTAAAGTGCTGCTACAGGTGAGTCTTTGGAGTTCTGAAATTATTATTTTCCCCTCACAAATGGTTATAATTATGATTTTTCAGCATTAAATAGTATTGATGCTCACTGTTTCTCTGTGTTCTTGCTCTGAAATCAGCCCACATTTTCAGTATTTTTGGGTCTCCAGAAAGGTGATGTCCAAATGCCTTCCATGGACAAATCAGCACCACCCCCAGCTTCAGGCTCCCAGGATTATTGGGTCCCTGGAATTATCCTTTCCCCTGGGGCTCAGTTCCCCTCAGGGTTGCATGTTCAGCACTCCAGCACATGGAGAAAATCCCTTTTTTCTTCACTGTCCCACCTCTCCCTTGGAAGATGGTGGATCACACTTAAGGAAATTCAGATTTGATTTCATCTGTGAAAATTGGCTTTTCCCTTGAACCCCTTCCCTGCCCTTTCTGTTGGGAGCTAAAGGCAGAAGAATTTCAGGACAGCCAGTTCCCAGCACAGCCTGTTCCTCATCCACTTGCTGCAAACCAAGCCCTGACATTCCCTCATTTTCTCCTTTATGTCCTGTGTTCTTTCCCAACCCTTGGAGAGCATTTCCTGTAGCCTCCCTTTCAGGAGATCTTTTTTTCCCCTTGGTGCTCCAGCCTGACCTCGCTCTCTCTGTGCAGCCCTTCAAGACACACGAGGTTTTTAATCCTGTTCCATTGAAGCCTGCAGGTCTCTCCTCAGCACCCTGATCCAGCTCTTCATTTTCCACAACCCTGCAGTCTCCTAATTAGGCACAAGATGTGAGGAATTCCTCAAAATCCATCAACACTTGAGCACTGACCTTCTGAAATTCTACCCATCAGCTGCCAAAGCCTTATCATTTATAATTTTATAATTTTATATATATATATATATATATAATTTTTTTTTTAATCTAGCCCTAGCAGCAAAATCCTGACACCTTTGGCAGCAGAGGTGCTGTGATTTTTCAGGTATTTTTTTGCAAATTGACTTCAAGAAGTCCAGACACAGCTTTATTCTCTGTACAACAACATCTTTTATTAATTGTACAGACTGAACTTAACGCTGGCTGTGAAGAAACAGAATTAAAATCACTCCTGGGACAACACAAATGTGTGCTTGTCAGCACTGGAAGTAGGAGGCATTTGGGGAGAGGGACAATAATTAGAATTTAACTAAGAATGCAGAATATGTGAAAGGAGCAAAAAACAAAAGGAGCTTGAAACAAAGACGGGCTGGAACAATGAGAAACCTTCTGAGAAAGAGGAATATTCAGAAGGCTAAAAAAAAGGATTATAGTGCCCTGCTAGATTTGAACATCACCCCAGGAGGGTTTGTTGTGAGCTGGGAAGCAAATATCACATTCTGGCTGAGTGATGAACCCTGCTTGGCTTTGGTGAGGAGGATGGGTGACTGCAGCACGTTCCTTGGAAAAAAAATATGGAACCAAGAGTTGCCCAAAGAGTTTGAATAACCTGTAGGTGAACGAGCTGTGGAGGGATGCAGCAGCACCAGGTCAGTGCCCTCAGTGGGGAAATGAGAAGGAAACCCTGTGAGCACAAAGCACAGGGATGCATTTTCCTGACCCCAAGTGGGAGCACAAAGCACAGGGATGCATTCTCCTGACCCCAAGTGTGAGCACAAAGCACAGGGATGCATTCTCCTGACCCCAAGTGTGAGCACAAAGCACAGGGATGCATTTTCCTGACCCCAAGTGGGAGCAGAAAGCAAATTCCTGTCGCTGTTTTACACCACAACGACACAGACTCCCAGATTCAGAGGGCTGAAAACGACTCCTTTGTGTTTGGGATGTGTGTTTTTCTTTTTAATTTACACAGACCAATTTGATTGGTGAAACAAAGGCAAAGCTCTTCAATGACATTGGTCAAACCAGAGGGACATCAAGGAGAAAATCCCTCCTGGAAAAAGGAATGAGCAACATATTGTACAGTTAGAAAAACATTTCTCTTGCTTACAGAAAATTCCTTGGGAAAAGGATTTCAGAAAAAAACAAACCACCTCAGGCATGGAACCAGGGCTACAAATGTTTGTTGGTACCAGAAATGCCTGCAGAGATCTGCTGTGCCAAGATTCACCTTCGTAATGGGGAACATCTCCCTCAAGGCAGGACTCCAGTGCCAGAGAAAATCCAAACCAGCACCATTCAACGTGGAGACTCCTCCCAAAAACCTGCACTTGGAGGGGTTTGTGTGTGAGAAATTCCACTGGCCTTGCTCCTGAGGGGCTGGGCTGGAGGGGGCAGGTGGGGTTTGGAGGGTTAGGGGTGGCTGCTCATCAATTCTGGGTGTTGTGAGGGTGTAACAAACACCCAACCACGCTGCTGCCTGTCCCTGTGCACCCTCCACAGCTCACAGCCCCCTCCTGCCTCGTTAGATTGAAAAAATTGCTGCCTGTCCTGTTCATCAGGGCTACACAACCCTCACTCCACGTGCTGGAAATCAGCACATCAAGGCAGGGAAAATTAATTAGCAATTTGGGGCTGGATGTTCTGCAGGGGTCAGATTTTGGGACAGACCTCAGACACTGTGGGAAGGGATCCCTGGCATTCTCCTGGCCTTGGCAGTGCCCATTCAAACCCCCAAAACCACCAGGAAAAAGTGAATTTTGCTCATTGATCCCCCACCTACACAGGTTATGCTCATCCATTTCCACCTTGAGCTCCCAAGAATAACTCCCCACTGGTGAACAGTAAAGTTTAATTAACATTTCCGAATTAGTGCTGAATGTTCCCGTGGAATTAAGCAGAAAGGACTAATAACAGAGAGAACATGCAATCCAAAACAAAGCTGAATGCAGAATGTAGGGCACAGAGTCGTGAATCTCATTTTCTGCTCGTGCCTGGCACAATCTGAAGCCCATTTTTAGCCTGCTCTGTGTGGAGGAGGACAAATACTATGCAGCTTTAAATAAATGTGTGTTTTTACAGGAGGTGTCTGTGGGACCAGCTGGGATGTCACCCAAGGGAGGATTCAGTGGGTTTTGTTGCATTGTTGGTGCAGCATTTGTGGTTGGAGTTTGGAAAGGATGAGGGTCAGCATGCAAGGATTCTCTTTATTTTAATTTCTGACTCCATTTATATCCACTGTACAAAGTGACCATTATTGGCCAAAGGTTTGTCACCTCATGATTTGGATTGGTGACCATCCCAATCACTCAAATGCTTCTCTCAGAGCAAAAGAATGCAAACATTTTCTTATTTACATGAAAATGTGTGGGAACTCAGCTCAGAGTTCTAAAACATCAGCAGGTTGGTCTAAAATATCAGAATGCAAGTTTAAGACATGCAAAAGCAGGGTGACAGGGTTTCTCCATTCCCCTGTGTCACTTCATGTCTCCATCTTCTCTGCCCATGGTGCTTTGTTTCATTTCTTTTCCCCCAGTCTGTGCTGGTATCTCAGCCCACAAAGCTTTGCTCAAGCCCAGCCCATCCCAAAAGGCTGGACATGATGGGCTGGACAATTCCTGCAGGTGAGAAACCCATCCCAAGGACAAAGCTCCATCCCCAGGTCTGGAACATGGATCTGCCTCAGGACAGATCCCAAACACGCAATAAAGAGGAACCAAAATTGGGCTGGAAGCTGCTGCCTGGTGCTCCTCACCACTGCCCTGATGGCCCCCAAATCCTGCCCTCAGCACCAGGGATCTGCACAGGTGCTGGCTGAGGAGAGGAACACACAATCACACAGAGGCAATTAATCATATGGGGTGCTTTATTTGGGGTGCCCGGGACACAGGGGGACAGACCCCAAATCATGTGTCCTTGGCTTACAGGTGCTTTTGATTTTTATAAAATGACATTAAATCAACCCTTCCCCTTAGTCTGCCCCTTAACTACCAAACATTGAATCAGCTCCTCCCCTGACTACCAACTCTCATGATTTCAGTTAACAATGCTACTCCAACCCTTGTCATACTTGGTCTAGTCAGAACAATCTATTTTAGATTTATTACCCAAGTAAAGTCACACTCGAGCCAACCAATATAATGGTTATACTAATGTCCAGTTCTGAGATATTCCTGGCCAGCATCAATATCCCTCCAATCCCCCTTCTGACCCACCACCATTTCTTATGATTCTGGAAGGCAATTATTATAATCTCTATACTATAATTAACATAAACTTTTATCAGTGTAATTTCCCTGATTCTCATTTAAAACAATAATCATACACTGCTTATAGATACATTTCTACCCAAACTTTCTTGCCAAGCTAAGTCACAGGTGAATTAGTTAAGATAATGAAACTACATTCCTCTCTGTGTCCAAGACTCAGTTGTACCTCATCCATTCCACCTTTCCCCTGATTTTTATTTAGAATTTTATTCTCCCTTATATCATCCCAGGGATCATCTGATGTGGCAGCAAACAGAACCCACAGCCCCACTGCCCTCCATGGGCAGGGAGAGCCCCTGGCTCCTGAAAAGCTCCCAATGTGCCTGGCAGGCAAAGCAATGATCCGCTGGAATTCTGGAATTCTGCCCTCACAGAGAGAGAAAGGGAGGTGGGAGGGAAATAAAGAGGGAAAAAATGGCTCAGTCAGGTTTGCAGGGTGGATATCAGAGCTCTGTTGTGGGGACAGGACAAGGTGGGCAAGGAGCTGCTCTGTCCCTTAGGGAGCAAAGCCATTCTTTGCTTTCCTCATGCAACATTTAGCTCTCATATTCCATATTTTATCCTTTCCTTATTCTATATTTTTACCCTTTTCATAGTCTATATTTTTACCTTATTCTATATTTTTACCCTTTTCATAGTCTATATTTTTACCTTATTCTATATTTTTACTCTTTTCATAGTCTATATTTTTACCTTTTTCATATTCTATATTTTTATCCTTTTTTTATTCTATATTTCTACCCTGTTCATAGTCTATATTTTTACCTTTTTCTTATTCTATATTTTTACCATTTTTATATTCTATATTTTTACTTTTTTCTTATTTTATATTTTTATCCTTTTTTATTCTATATTTTTACCCTTTTCATAGTCTATATTTTTACCTTTTTCTTATTTTATATTTTTACCTTTTCCATATTCTATATTTTTACCCTTTCCATAGTTTATATATTTTTACCCTTTATATATATCATGTTGCAGAGTGCCAATATTTTTCTTTTCTTTCCAGAGGATGCCATGCTCCGTTTCCTCCATTAAACAGCAAAGCTGAAAAACCTTTCAGATCTAAAATCCAAATTAAGTTGCTTAATGAGACAAAAAAAAAGCTTAAATATTGTCTATCAAATACATGTTCCAATTAAACAAATAAATTAGATAAAATTTTGTCTTTTCTCTCTTCAACTGGAAAGAATTTATTTAATTCAACTTCTTGTGTAGAGTGAAAAAGAAAATACTTCATCCTTTATTGCAGAGCTTTGAGTGTGGAAAGTGCCTGATGAAGCTGGAAACAAATTCTGCTGGAGGCACCCACCCAAGAAGAGTGTTCTTGTCATTAGGCTCAAGAAATTCCTGGGTGCTGCTGGACAGATTTAACACAACAAGGAATGGAAGAGAAAATGAAGAGAAAATGAAGAGAAAATGAAGAGAAAATGTTCTCCACCTCTGGGTTTTCTCCATCAAACCCCAAACTTGCTTCTGAATTGACTCAGTGTATTAAAACCTGAAAATCTGTCCTCTTCCCACCAACCTGCTCCCACTCATAATTTTAAAAAAGGACAATTCTTGGTTCCCTGAACACTAAAAATTAAGCCAGAGCCATTGGCCCTCTCTAATCTTAAATTTCAGCAGCCAAAAAGCTTAAAGCAAAAAAACCCACAAAAGCTCTTCCATCCTTTTTTTACCAAATCCCACTGCTCACACAGACATTAGCATACCTGAACTTACCCTTGGAACATAACCAATCCCTCCTGGCCTTGGATATTTTCTTCCTTTTCCAGCCTATGTAAAATCCAGCATTAAACTCATCTGATAAATGAGTTCCTTAAATATTTATTTCCCAGATTTTCTCGCTGGGCCAGCACAAATCTTCCCTCCTACATTTTTCAGCAGTGAAATACAAATCTGTCCCCAGTCAAGCACAGGGCAGAAGTCAACTGTTCAGTGGTCACAAAATATAGAAAGGAAAAAAATTGGAGCAGCTGCTCCCCAGCTGGAACAGAGCTTCAGCAGGTATTAATGACAAAAATGGCAATTTTGGGGTAGTGGTAGCTTGACTCTGCCAGATTGGAAAGGCTGACCTCAGGTTGGCAGCTTTGGGAAAAAAAGGAGCTGTCTGTGATGGTCTTGCAACAGGAAAAATGTCATAGAAGTGATGGTCATTTCTAGCAGAATAACTGTGGGAGGAAATGATTTTATGGGATTTTCAAGGAGTCACAGAATGGTTTGGAAGGAACCTCAAAGGTCATCGAGTTTCAAACCCCCAACAAGAAACCAACAACAAAACAAACCAAAGAAAATCTGCTGGTGGAGTTCACAGTTATTCCAGCCCTGTTGGGTTTCATACCTATGGAGGAAAATTTGATAATTAATCCTGATAATGAATAATAACAGATTTAATAATGAACTAAAAAAATTGTTTCACACTGGCTTGTGTACAAACAAATTCTGTGCACTGATTCCCCATCAATAATAAATGCAATTCATGGCAGCCTGGTCCTTTGGGCAAACAAAAACCCAAAGCTCCCACCAGCAGCAAGACTGCCCTGTTTGCTCTTTCATAAAATTAAATTTATTAAATCCAAGTCAGCCTTGAAACTCAGTCAGTCCCTACAGTGTTTTTTAGGTTGTACTGGATGAATTAAGAAATGGAGATCTTGAGAGAAACAAACCAAGGGATCCTGAATTTATTTATGTGAGCTGCAATGAATGCCTGGACCTGCAATCACTCACCCACTCAGGACAAACCCCATGTGCCTCTTCCCCAGCAAGGGCCAGGCAAAAAGTCCTCTACTTTAATGTCTAAGTTATAATTTTATACTTTTATAATTTAAAGAAGGATCTAGGGTTGATTCTCAGGTCATTAATGACAGCTGGAAACTGCTAAGCTGTTTTTTATACACTGCTCATCTGAATATAAAGGTTGATAAATCACTGCTGTCTTCCCCAGAACAGCACAGAGAGGAGCCCTGACATCACCACGAAGGTCTGGGACACCTTTTTACACCTTCAGGAGTTCTCCCAAGCTCTGATGGATTTTCCTTTCCCCATTTGTTCCCTCTTTTTTCAGCTTTAAATTCTGCCTGCAGCCAGAGCAGCCCCTCTGCTTTTACTCTGCCCTCACTGAAGGTTTCCCCTGGATGTTGCAACAGGTGGGAGTGAGGAATCAGGGAAGGGTTTATCCAAAATTCCTCTTTGCACTGCACTGAACACTGAAACACGAGCAGCCTCGCCAGCCAGCTCCTAAACAACACAAGAACAAACTCGGGAGGATTGCACAGTCTCTGATCAAATTTAAAATAGATTGCTGGGATAAAGACTGCAGGCAGTGATGGGACTTTAAATCATCAAGCCATCAAAGCAAGCTAAAAATAACCAACTGCAGCTTGCAGCCACTCCATTCCAATTTCTAGCTGAAATAATTGAGGGGCCCAATGGTTTCCAGGCTGCAGGTTTGATTTCCTGCCTCTCACACTCTTGGGACATTTTACACCAGGAGAAAGGGACAGTGCCCATCTCTCCCTGGCCCAAAGGAGCAGTGAAAGGAGAGCCTCAGGTGTTTAAACCTGTGGCTCTGATTTTTACATGTCTCAGACTTGCACTTGATATTAAGGCAAAAAGCCTTCTGATGTTTTGAAACTCTGAGCTCTGTTCCAAGCTCTGTCATGTAAATAAGAAATGTTTCCATTCCTTGGTTCTGATAGAATATTTGAGTGATTGGTATGAACACCAATCCAAGGGATGGGATGTTCTGCTTTGGCCAATAATTGGCCACCTTTGTACAGTGGATAGAAATGGAGTCAGAAAATTAGAATAAAGAGATTTTTGCATGCTGACTTGGGACCTGTCTGCCTCCTCCTTTCCAAACTCCAAAAAACAAATGCTGCACCCCCAAAAGAGGTGCGACATAAACCTACAAAAAATCCTGGCTTGTTCTGTTGTAGCAGTTGGAGATTTTGGGAAAGGGGGCAGAAAAGAGGGATTTTTTATTGAGATTTGTTGTTAATTGGGGTTTTTTTTCCCTGCCACAGTGCAATGGTCTGAGTTTTGCAGTGTGAAGGGTTTGGAACATGAGGCACTGCAGGGGTTTGAGTTCTGCTCCAGCAGCCCCAGCACCTGAGAGGGGAGATGTGGCCAAAATATTTCCCTACAGGTTTATTGAACCCTTTTGAACAGGTTTGGTTTTTTCCTTTCAAAGAGGAAATTTGACTGGATTCACTGCCAGTGATAGCAAAAGCAGAGCAAAGTGAATTTTCCTTAAGAAAGGCAAGAGCCTGGTTCAGACAAACAGATGTAAACATCCCTGTGACACTTAAATATAAAGGTGCACATTCTCAGGTGATGTTTTCTATCAGGGCTCCACTAATTCCATAAATTTATGTCTTTTTACCCAAAATAACGACTTTCCCCAAATAATCCCCAAACCAATGCCTCCTAGAAAAGATCAGGGGAGGCAGGAACTGCTGGTGGGATCCAGTTTCAATCCAGGATTGTTCTGATCTAAAGCAAAACTGAGTGGCTTCAGGTAAAGGATCACCTCATTAAGCTTTAATGCAGAAGTGTTGAAAGCCAGTTATTAGGAAATTATTTCCTGCTGCTTTATTCTCTATTAAAGTTCAATAATTGGAAATGCTGGAAATCTCCTTTGTTTTAATACTCTTGTTATGATGGGGCCATAATGACTCCTCTTAAAGAGAGAACCAAGCAAGGGGAACTAAAAACCTTCCCCCAGAACAGCAAAGGGGCTGCAGAGATTTGAACATATTGGTTTACAACACAGCAGGAATGCCAAGAGAAACACTCCCAAACATCTTCTGGCAAATAAATCATTTGTTCATTTATTCACTGTTTAGGACCTGCCTGACAGCCAGTGCAGCAGAGATTAAATCCACCAAGTTAAATCTGTGTAGCACCCAATAAATTGTTTATTTGATCCCTAATTTACGCTCTGGATCGAGTTTCTATTTATTTACTTACACATTTCTTCAGTAAAGAGCCTTAATATTGTCTCCTTGACACCCCTGTAAATGAATTCCCTGCAGATCAGCGTTTTCTGTGCCAGTAAATCCTGAACTCCAGAGGCTTTGGGGTGTTGAATCCCCTGGCACGCTCCAAGCTGAGGCACTCCAGGTGATGCTGTCTGCTTCACCAGGCAGAGCTGGCCTTGGAAAATGAGGCACATGGATTTTGGCAGGGCCAGAGCCACGGAATCCTTCAGGGGGAGAAGCAGAGCACACATTTCCCACTCTCTCGCACGACACGTAAATATATTTCTATTTTGTGCACCTTGATGAATAATCATTCTAATTTTTATATTTATTTTTTTTCCAGCTGAGGAGAGCTTGTGCATGAGGAAAGATGTGTTTGGATATTCTAATCAGGCTACCACAGAGGGGGGAGAAAACACAAATCTGAAGGAGCAGATCTCCTCCAGGCGATTTTGCAAGTTGAAAAACTCATTGCCATGTCAGCTCTGGAACAGTCAAAGCCTTCCAGTCCAGCATTAATCAGAATATATTTTAATCAAGGAGAAATAAGTGGCCAGGAAATAAATCTGAAAACGAAGCAATAGCAGTGGATTTACAAGTAAAATGATCTCATGGAAATAAATTAATTTGTGTTGGGTGTCTCTCTCAGCTTGTGGGGGTTGTTCAGGCTTTTTTTTAAGTAAAGCAGCTTGGTAAATATAGACTGTCTATTTTTCTATTTCTGCCTCTGATCACTTAACTAATTAAAGCAAGACATGTTACTTTCTAATGTGCATAATTAACATCTTTATTATCCTCAAGATCAGGGTGAAATCAAACTGAAATGAGATGAGAGTTGGACTAAAATCCACTTTTAGAAGACACCAGAGATGGGATGGTTCAGCTCCTTGGTTTTAACGGGGAAAGCCCATCCATTTGCCATTGCACTTTTGTCAGTAAAGGTAATTTTCTGCTGCACACTCACACTCAGAGCAGAGGTTTTAGCAGGGAAGGTTCAGAACAGGACAAGGTGAACTTTCCATCCTGACCCTGGAGCTGAAGGGTGACACCTTCCTGGGCCATCCTGGTTTCAAGAAATACAAAAAATTCCAAGGTCAGGCCTCTAGAGAGTCTTTGGAATGAGCCAAAATATATAATTTAAATGTTCTGCTCAATACAGGCAGCTGGCAAATCCATCAAGGTGCCTCCCAAAGTGCTCATTTTTAAAACATTGAATGGGAAGGAAAAGAGTCACACAAATTACAGTGAAATAGGAAAAGAAGAGAAAACTTCATGTTATTGTACAGTGCAAATTTGGGATTTTCTCCATGCTTTCCATTTAAAAAAAATTAAAAAGAGAGAAAAAAAAAAAAAAACAAACCAAAGAAGGTGAACTTTTAGTGATGAGAATGAAGAAGGGAGGAAGAGAACTCCAGGGAGCAGAAGAAATAAATTTATGACCCAAAAGAAGTAAGGAGGATTTATCTCTTAAAGGCTCCAGGTGTCATGATCAAGCTTGAGCATCGTTCCTTTTGTTTATCAATGGGGAAAACAAGCATTCCAACAGAGAGGAAAATAGGAAGCAGCTCCCTCCAGCCCAGCCACTTTGAGTGATATTTAAAATCAAACCTCATTTTTCTGTGTGAATGCACACACCACAGACATTCCTCCATCAGCAGGATTATTCCCTGGCATGTCAATATGAATATTCCCATTTTTTTTCCCCCTCCTTTTCACAGGTGTTTCACAGGTAACATTTACACTCCTCTGTTTCTTAAACCCCAATTATGTCCAAACATGAAAATCACAAATATCTGTTGAAAGCAGCTCCTCTTCAAGAATTTTCCCTGATATCTGACCTATCCATGTCCCATATCCCCTTCCCTCAGAGGAATAATCACCCTCTGAAGTGGCAAAATCACCCATCCAGAATCACCTTTGGCTCTCAGCTGAGCTGGATCACAGACATTCCACTTCTATTGGATATAACACACACACATTTTTATTTTCAGGAGTTATTAGAGCTTTGCTAGAGTTGCTTCCTCACCGTCACAAGTCCAATATTTCATTTATCTTCAAATGAAAGGCTAAATTTGGAAGATTGAGCCCTAACCCTCAACTCTGAATCTCCTGTCATTATTCCACACACTAGATCACTGCAGGAACCCAAAAATATTCTGCTGCATTTTAATATCCACAACATCAGGGGACACGTGGCAATTTTTGTTTTGATCTATGTGTAAAATAGCAGCACCAACAGGCAGCAGAAGCAATCTTGCTGGTGGGAGGTGCGAAATCCTACAAATGTGGGTGGGTTTACCCAAATAAAAATGGGTTTTTCTAGTGCCTTTCAGTAGCTGCAAATACTACACAACCCTAATTCTCTCTGTTTATTTTGATTATCTACATTATTCAGCTGTACCGTTCATGTCTGTCCCATTTTCAGGAAGATTCAAAGAAAATGAGGGGGCAGGAGACACCAAGGAGCAGCGACAGCAAATCCCAAAGCATCACCACGTTCTTCTTCTGGCCCTCAAATCCAAACACCTCCTTTTTAAAATTTCTTTAATGTTATAACATCATCAGAGGTTTGCTCTCAGCTCAGGCTGGACCTTGTTGTGGAACAGAGAATTTTATTTCCAGAGAAGAGAGGAGTGGAACAGATAAACATAAAAGGAGCTACGTGTTAGTAAAGAGTCTCTGAGATTCTCATTTTTTTCTGAGCCAGAAACACTTAAAAAAAGACAAAAAAAAAAAGAAAAAGGAAAAGCAAGAGGAAATAAATTTACTATAAATAATTGAAAAGCAATGTTAACTAATGCTCTCCACATTGTATAATTATATTAAACAAACACTAATTCTGTCATTGCTTGAAGTAAAATAATGAAGGTGGCCATGAAGTTATGATAAATGAAATTGTTATAATAAATGAAGTTGTAAAAAATGAAGTTATAATAAATGAAGTGAGAGGCACAGCAAGAACTGAAACAACCTTTGACCAGAGGATCTGGAAATGCATTGCCCTGCCCTATATTTCAATATAAATGTCAATATATTCCATTTCAATTAATCCTTCGCTACTGCCGTGCAGATTTGAGGTTCAGTGCCATGTAAGAAACTCCCTCCAGTTTCTAAGTAGGAACAGCAGCTGTCAGATTTTCATTTATCTTTTTTTTTTTTTTTTTTCCCCAATCTCTCTCCAAGTCTCGAGCCTGTCTCAGCTTTCAGCAGGGCTCCATATGGCTCCTACCACTGCCAAGCAAAATACACCCATCAAAGCCTGCAGCCAAAATACTGCACCCAAATGATGAACCCAGGAGAAGCAGGAGTGCCCACAGGGGTTTGTTGGATATGCAGGACCAAAATAAAACCCCGCAGAAAGTACAGCAGGTGCTCAACTTGAAGGGGGAAAAAGCTGAAATACATTAAATATTTTTAATTCGCTGGAGCAAGAGGAAGGAGGCAAAGCAGGGCTCAGCCTCCTGACAGGGTGAAACTCAGACTGGAACAGCTCCTAACCCAGGAGCTAAAATCATCCTCTCTTCCCCTTCAAAAGTTCTTTTCTTTTCAAAGGTCTCCAACGCCTTCTTTTCCTCTTTTAATTAAATAAAAATCCCATCTGCACCACAGCCACCAGCCTGGATCCCGTGTGCCTTGGAAAAACCCAGCTCTTTGTCTGAAAACTTCAAAATCTGCAAGGAGCAAAACCCTTAAAGGAGTCAGCAAAGAGATAAATCCAGCCAGCAGGAAGGTGGAGCTTCAATAATCCCCAAATTCCAGGAGAGCAGGGTGGCAAATAAAACAGATGACAAATGAACAGATGACAAATAAATAGATGACAAATAAATAGATGATAAATACAACACAGATCTCATTTCCTGCTGTCTGTGGGACCAGAAACACCACAGAAAATTCCCCACCTTCCCCATCCTCCTGTGGACCCTCCTGCTCCACCTGGATCTCCACGCCAGGAATCCTTTTCCTTGCCATAAAGGCCGAGCAAGGAAAATTCCCTCAGGAATTGGGAAGGAACCAAGCCCAGGGAGTGGAAGGAGCAATTAAATCCATCTGTGGAGAGCTTCCCTCCCCCTTTGTGCTGGCATTTGTAAAGCTGTGAGACACTCGTCCCACTGCAAACGCCTTTTTCCTCCTGCCAAGTGAACTCTCAAAAATTAGATCTCATTGTGGGAAGCGCTGCCTAATGAGCCAGTGGCATTGAAAATATTCAGATTTTTTATTATTTTTTATTCCTATCACCCAGCTTCCAAGCCCTGAGAGTGCCATGAATAGGCTGGAGAGATGCACGGGGTGGTCACAGGGACAATGGGCCGGGGGTACAGCTGTTCCTGCAGCTGCCACACGCTCGGAGCTGACAGAGATGGGCAGAAAAATTCCACTGCTGCTCTCCCCTGGGGCAGCCTCTCCAGCACACACCGTGCCTGCCCTGCTCTGGGGAGGGTTTTACTGCATTTAGATCTTCCCAAGATGAGAGCTCCCACCTCCATATAGGAATAACAGAATATTGTGTATATTTATATCAGAAATAAACAATTGATGTGGCTTGAACAACACAGCCAGTGACACTTGATCATGAACAACCAAAATGGGATCAGTTACAACCACTTTTACAGGTAAAGAATTCATTTTGAGGGCTATTATTATATTTATATCAGAAATAAACACTCAGTGTGAACAACACAGTGACATTTGATCATGAGCATCCAAAATGGGATGAGTTACAACCACTTCTATAGGTAAAGAATTCATTTTGAGGGCTATTATTATATTTATATCAGAAATAAACAATTGGTGTGGTTCAAACAACACAGCCAAAGACATTTGATGGTGAACAACCAAAATGAGATGTTACAACCATTTTTCTAGGTAAAGAATTCATTTTGAGGGTGATTATTGTATTTATTTATAGCAGAAATAAACACTGGGTGTGGCTTGAACAGCACAGCCAATGACATTTGATGGTGAACAACCAAAATGGGATCAGTTACAACCAAAATAGGATAAATTACAACCAAAATGGGATAAATTACAAAATCTATGATGTTTTACCAAGTGCCTTTGAGCTGCAAAAGATCCTTTTATAAGTAAAGATTTCTTTTGAGGGTATAAAACTTTTGAGGGTGTAAAATGTTTTTACAGCGCTGTAGTTTCACCTTTTAAAGACTTTTATTATGTTCACAGTAAACTTAACACTGAGTATTTTTGCAATAGATTGTTACATTCACACCAGGATTAAAAACATTAGTCAAGATCTGTTATTTCACCTCTAAAATAATTAAAATTTTGTCCCTACACCAGCGAGGAAGATCAGGAGCAGACGCAGAGCTCAGCCAAGCTGGTGAGCAAGAGGCAGCAGGGCATGGGGAGTTGAGATCCTCTCAGAATTCCGTGTGCACAGCCCCAGAGTTTGCCTTTGCTCTTTACACATCACCAATTTCAGGTGGTTTTTACCATCAGTAAATCCTCAGGATGCAGCTGGGATGGGAATCCTGGCCTGTGACAACACCTGCAGGAATGTCCCAGTTCAGTGGTGCCACTTTAAGGGCTCAATTTGGTGCTCAGGGTTTTTTTTTGAGTTTGTTTTTCTTGACCAAAATTAAGCAAATTGAGCTTTTTCTTAGGAAAACTTCTTTTTAAAATATTTCAGACTTTTTCCTCTCTCTCTTTGGGAACAGCGTTCAGACAAGGAAATTCTGCCCCTCACCAATAAAAATCCACCAACCAACTAAAATTAAAAAAAAAGAAATTTAAAAAATCTGCCAAACCCTAAAACCAAAGAGAAGCATCAATTTTCTCCCTAATTACCAAGCCTTTTTAATTAATCCAAGGTGGTGGAAGTTTCACCAAAACCATGGAGCACTTGCAGTGTTTTTAATGAATTTGGGAAAGTGACCTACACTTGTCCCATGAATGTGGAGCAGGAAATCCAGCACGCCTGAGATGGGATGGACTGGACAGAGCTCGAGAGTGAAGCCTGGTGCCTTCATCACCCCCAAAACAGCATCAGGAGACTGCAAAGCCCAAGCCAGGAGAGCAGAGGCTCCCAAATCCTCAGGGAAAACATGCAGCTGGCAGAACAGGGGGTCAAAATCATCCCAGAATAAAGAGATGGTAATAGAAAAATGGAATTATCTATTATCTGTTATCTATTATCTATTAGAGCAGCAGTTCAGTTGTCTGATCCTGCCTCTTCTACTCCTCCACGTCAAATATATTTGTTATATTTGTTATATTTGCTCTCTTGCAACACCTCATGCCTCCCAAATCCAAAATGCAGTTGGAGCTTAGATACAGAGGCAAAAAGAAAAGGAAAAAAAAAGTCTTTGTATCCCAAGGAGGGGACCCAAGCAGGCTGTGACAGCCTGACCTTAAAAATGACATTTCACAGCACTGGAGCAGCCTCCAAACAGAGTAAAATCCTTTGATGTGGGCAAAAAGCAGCACATTCGAGTGAATCCAAAGGATAACATTCCTCTGATCTCCACTAGACACTCTCTAGAGCTGCAGGAAAATCTTCTTCTCCTTCTCCACAATCACAGGAATCTTGGAGCATCCCACTGGAAGCCCTTCAGAGGATTCTCTTTGCAGTGTGAACCCAAGGGAGCTTTGGATGGGAATGCAAAGGGAGCTGATCTCCCACCAAATAATCAAGGAGAGCCCATAAATTGGTTTTATGGGGTTTTTATGATGTTTTACCAGGTGCCTTTGAGCTGCAGAGGGTCCAGGTGTACATGGATTAATCAGAAAGTTTCTGAGAATAATATCTGTCAATCACGTCAATATTTTTTAAATAAACCCCAAACCCCAAGTTCAGGGTGGTTATCCTTCACGCTACACCAGCTTTTTCTGTCCTGGGGCTGCTCCCAACACCTCTGATTTCAAACACAGATGTTCCCAGGGTGTCATAGCTGAGAGCAAATAAAAATTCCAACGCTTGCCCTCGCTTTTTTCCCAGTTCCCTGCTCCGTGTCCCAGGAGCTGTGCAGGATCTGGAGAGGGAAATGGAAGCAGAGACATTTACAGTGGGTCATGTTCATCCCCAATGGAGTTTAAAGATAATTTATCTGTCCAAAACCCCCCTGAAACTTCTGCATTTGAGCAGAATATTGCAAGGAAAGGAAAAACCCCTGGCAGAAAGGGAGAGCTCTAAAGGAGCCACAGGTTCATCAAATATTATCCTCTAAAAAAGCACATTTTCCAGTGCTTTTACACTCCAGCATAGACCCTAAACCTGTTGGAGTGTTTATTTCAAGAAATAAACTCATTCTGTGCTCGGCTAAGATAAGATTAATTTAGATTCAATTAATTAGACAGCGGTGATTCAGGATAACGATACAAGCAGCCCTGCTCCAGACACAATCACGGGATTTTGTTTTGTCTCCACTGCAATCCACTTTTTCCTTCCTCCTTGGCCATTTGCAAATAAATCAAACAAAATGAGTCCCCAAGCAACTGCAGGCTTGGCCCAAAGCCCAATAATCCACATAAATTCCGGCTGATGGCAGAGCAGAGCTGCAAAGAAGGAGGTTTTTCTAAGCTTCTGACAGGCTTTTTACACAACAAAATAAGTCCAAAAACCTACAAGGAATCAGGTGTTTGCACAAAAATGTGATGGAGCTGGGGAACTCCTCTGAAGAGATTCAGTTTGGGAAAGTAAAAATTAAAAAAAAAACAAACAAACCACCACCAATAACAACAACAGCAAAAAACCAAATAAACAAAAAAGCAGACCCCCCCAAAAAAACCAAAAAAAACCAAACCAACCCAACCAAACCCCAACAAAATAACCCAGAAACTAACAAATAAAAGAAAAAAAAAATTAAAAACCCCAAACACATAAAAACTCCTAAAAAACCTCCCAATAAATTTGTGGAAGAAGCCTTTGAAAAGAGGAGACCTCTGGATCTTTTTTTTTACCAAACTCTTTGATTATTCCCTATTGAAGATGCTTAAAGTGCTAAATTAAATATTCCCTTTGACCCAGCCAATTAAACTCGTTCTGAGTCCCCACCATAAATTAAACATTCACCATTTAGGCAGGAATAAAGAGCTCTGTTAACCTCTGTTTGTGTCCCTCGAATGAATCCTGTCTGACAAACCCCACCTGTAACCTCACCTGACACACCAGAGCATTTCCAGCACCTGGGCAATTGCAAGAATAAATATTCATAAATATTCAAAATTAACCTGCACTAATTAACAAGCTGCTTCTCCTAACAAGAGGCAGGATGGCAGAGGGGGCACAAGGATTTTTTTGAGGGAGCACAATGAATTTTTTTAGGGGGCACAATGATTTTTTTGAGGGGGCACAATGATTTTTTTTAGAGGGCACAATAATTTTTTGTGGCGGCAGAATGATTTTTTTTAGGGAGCACAATGATTTTTTTGAGGGAGCACAATGAATTTTTTTAGGGGGTGCAATGATTTTTTTGAGAGGGCACAATGAATTTTTTGAGGGAGCACAGTGATTTTTTTTTAGAGAGCACAATGATTTTTTTTTAGGGAGCACAGTGATTTTTTTTAGGGGGCACAATGATTTTTTTGANTTTTTTTTAGGGGGCACAATAATTTTTTTGTGGGGGCACAATGATTTTTTTTTAGGGGGCACAATAATTTTTTTGTGGGGGCACAATGATTTTTTTGAGGGAGCACAATAATTTTTTTGAGGGAGCACAATGATTTTTTTTTTTAGGGGCACAATGATTTTTTTGAGGGGGCACAATGATTTCTTTTTTTGTGTTTTCCACAGTGTTGACCTCACAGACTGCAACCAGCATTTAGGTAAAATGTGAATTTTCTGCTGCCTCCAACATTTTCTTCATCATCCAACCCACCAAAGCTCAGAGCCCAAAAGGTTTCTTGGGATAATAATTACGACAGAGCAAAGGAATTTAGCTGCAGTTTAATACAATTTTATATTTTCCTCCTCTCCAGAGTTCAGAAAGCCAAAGGAGGACGTGCCACAAGGAGAGGGAATCGGTTTTATTTCCTCACAAACACTGAATATTTTTTTAATCAAACATTGCCATCCAGTGGCAGGAAGAGCAGTGCCAGCCAACAAATCCTGAATCTTTTCCTGAATCTGTGTGGCCTCAAAACCACACAGAAAATTTAATTGTTCATTTTATTTCCTGCTGCCCCACTCAGTTCTCATTTCAGCTCAGACAGGATTGTGTGGGTAAAAAAATCTCCTCTCTACGAGCTCATCAGAGCAAATGCTGAGAGCTCAAAAGCAATTTTTTAAAATTTTTTTCTTGATGTTTCACCTCAGCTGAGACTTTTCTGCTCCTCCCCTGGCGCTTGGAGCAGCTCAGAGCTTCCAGCTCCCGCTCCGGGCTGGAAATATCAACTGAAGCATTCGTTCCTTTCTCCTGCAGCAGATTCCATCAAATTCCATCAGATTCCACTGAATCCCATCAAATTCCACCAAATTCAACCGAATCCCATCATATTCCACCAGATTCCATCAGATTCCACCAGATTCCATCAGATTCCATCAGATTCCACCAAATTCCATCAAATTCCACTGAATTCCATCACATTCCATCAAATTCCACCAAATTCCACCAAATTCCATCAGATTCCACCGAATTCCATCAGACTCCACCAAATTCCATCAAATTCTACCGAATTCCATCAGATTCCACCAGACTCCACCAGATTCCATCAGATTCCACCAAATTCCACCGAATTCCATCAAATTCCATCAGATTCCTCCAAATTCCATCAGATTCCATCAGACTCCACGAAATTCAACCAAATTCCATCAGATTCCACCAAATTCCACCAAATTCCAGGATCCAGGCACTCCCCAGCCCACCCTGGAGTTTTCTGTGCTCACAGACAAGCCGAACTCAGCTTTTTTCCCTACAAAAAATCCTCCTCTCAGAACATTTAACCAGCCACTAATTAAAGGGCTGCTGGAAATAAAATAACTAATCACTAAATTATAATATATATAATATTAATAATATTAATATAATATAAT
>VWYP01016716.1:342-25422 GCA_013400435.1 Pycnonotus jocosus | reverse complement strand
AAAAACTCCAACAAATAAGAAACCTAATTCTATAGGCCCAGATACTTTTACCAATGAAATCTACACTGCAAAACAAAAGTATGAACAATTCAAACTAAGAGAAAAACTACACTGGATCATCCTTTGTTTGTGCTTAATTTTTAATAAAATGTTAGGAGCAATAGTAAAGGGGTTTTTTATGTCAGAAGTGCTTTAATCCTCTAACAAAGCTGTTTACATGCACAAGGGGTATTACAGGTTTACTGTACTAGATAGTTTCTAATACATTCGTTTTTAGGTAATCAGAACTGCTTTGGGACTAAAGCAAAGATAATTTTATGCTGTGTTTTTAGAATGAAAAATTTAAGGTTTACTGTTTGTTTTTCCTTTCTTCCTTAATGATCCCAATCATTAACTCAAATTAGAATTCCTAGCTATGTTGGTGCTGTAGAAGGGTAGAAAAATTTTAACGGGAAATTCAAAGTGAACCTTACTGCAGTGCATGCTTTCTAGTGGAAATTAATTGATGTAAACAAGAAAAAACATCCAGGAACATTAATGCAAAAGTAAAAATAAATAAGGCATAAAAAATCAGTGTTTTTCCTCTACTCATATTAGATTACATCCCTATCAACTCACAGTAAAAGAAAAGCATTTACAATTAATCCTCTATACAATTATTTTGTTAAATATTAAAAAGGATCAATGCATAATAATATTACTCAAGGAATTTGATTGTTCAAGGTACTTATTTCACTATATTACTTGCTTTTTGAACAAAATTAAGTGGAAGTTTTAGGTGGACGTGCCAAATAATTCAAATGAGTGAATTCTAAGGGTAATTTGTCCAACAGCATAGTGAATCTTAAACCAAAAACTGGAGTTTTGGAAAACACATAGGACAATATAGTAATGTAAAGATGTTTAAATGCAGTTGCCACTTAAGCAGGACTATACATTTTTTAGTAATTCTATTAAGTACTTTGTAGAACTTCTATACTGCCCTTAAAAATAAAACCATAAAAAACTCTAAAAATGTTTTTTAAAGTTGTTGACATAGGCTTTGTCATATGAAATGATGAATTACTGTAGATATGGTTGTATTCTAATTGTCTCTTTTAAAAATGGAAATCTGAATAATCAGTCTTCTGTATTGTGAAAGCTTACAGCATGAAATTACAGCTCATTTCTTGCAGGGAGGGTTTGATGTGCATTCGTGTTAAACACAATATTATAACTTGTCAGATTTTATTCAATTGCTTGTTTGGTCCCTGATCATATAAATTGCAAACCCTGTGCAAATAATAATGCATATATGTTCCGAAAATATGAATTATATTCTAGGATCCATTTATGAATATTTTCTTAGATAGAGGTATGTTCTGAGGAAATAGTCAAACTTTCAGTGCATTCCAAACATCTACAATTACATTCACTTGCATATAATCATGTAAGAAACAGCTGAGCCTTTAAAAAATTAAATTAAATATATTCATTACTTTACTTTTTCTGTAGACATAACTGACTATTGTTTTTAAAGGTGCACAGACCTTTGGATTTCCTGAAGGTTAAAATCACTGGGGTGGGTCACTAACATTAAGTCACTAAGAAAATTGTTTTGATGTTGTTTTACATTGCTACTTTAATTCTTATTAACATTATGAACAGGGAATGTAAAATCCTGGAAATTTATTTCTAGGTGCATCTTTTTTCTGTGCATATCATTCAGGGCAAGAAAAATAAAAAAGTAGAATGGATGAGGTACAAGAGTAAAATACCAGCTTCCATGTGAGAGAAACAGACAGAGTAAGTAGAGGCAATACAAATTCAAATGAGGCTTATTGACAATCTCTAAGTTACATCCTGAAAGTGTGTTTTTTGAGTTCTAGTGATGATACCTGCAGTGTAATTCTGGAGTCATTAATCCTGGAATCTTGATCTTTTGGCAAGAAATGTAAAAATTTACATTATATGGAATATTAAATCATCCTTTGTGATCTAATGATAAAAAAATCCTATGTGTCCTGGTGGATAGTAAGCTGAACCTGAATCCACAGTGCCCCCTTTTAGACATGGTATGGGAAACTGTGTCCTACATAGCATCACAAGGGTACAGATATCGTATCAAGGGATGGGATTGTGATGTTCTAGTAAGCGCTTTCCAGAACTGCAGAGTGGTCGAGGTAACTGGCAAAACCTGGAAATTCTGAAGTTCCATCTGAACATAAGCAAGATATTTTTCTTGTGAACATGGTTAGCAACTGGTGGGGGGGGTTGTGTAGCCTCCAGAGAGGTCCAGAGAGGCTGTGTACCCTCCATTCTTAAGAGGTATTAAAACCTGTCCAAAATATTTCCTGAACAATTTGTTTTAACTATCCCTGTTTTGAGCAGGAAGTTGCAGTAGGTGATATCCACAAGTGCCAACCAGCCTCAGACACCCTACCCCTCTTCTTGTATGCGTGTCTATAAATTCTAGAAAAATTATCAGAAGAAGAAAACTCTGCAGTCTTCCTCTCTGACACTCACTGAATTTCTTTTATTGAATTGTAAAATTAGCATGTATGCCTGTAAAACTGGAGTAAAATAAATAAATAAATATACCCTGAATTAAGGGCTGTACTAAATAGAAGCAGATGAATATGTCAGGAATTTTCCAGTATAGGCATCTAACATTTTAAATGTTCTTCAAGTCAAAGCTGGGAAGTACTGCAATGAATTTCATTTTCAAAAGGTTGTAAAATTGATTGTGTAAAAACATTGACCATAGAGAAAAGACATTTAGAATTTAAAGGAAATGGAGAACCAACCCCTCCCAATCCTCTACCATGAACTAAAACAAGGTATTGCAGTTATCTGTTTATTTAATCTTCCACCAGCTTCAAACTATCAAATACTTTTTCATTATAACTTCTGGGTTTTTTTATAGTCTGCTTTTCAATTAGTAAGAATGCAAACAAACAAGGATTCAAATTAATTCTGTTCTGCTGCAAATGTATATTTCCTGCTAATCTCCCCACAGTGCTCCATTCTGTTTCTCAGTGAATTGTAAAATTGTAGTATTACATCCTCACCTTTGAGGTTGCTTTGTGTGTTCTGATTGATTGACAGTGCATGCAATGACTTTCAGATAGGAAAAAAAATAACCTTTTTTCGACAAGAATTAATTCAATGCAAATTTTCATGTCCAACTCAATCTCATTTAGTTCATATATACTTGCAAATCCAGTATTAATGACATTATCTTAGAATATTCATTGACAATGAGAACTGTTGTAAGCTTTGTGGATCTCCTTTCAGAGAGTCTGGGTGAAATGGTGAAATATATTTAACAAGAAAGGAGAAAAAGAAAATGTCTGTGTTTAGTTTTTAGATTTTCCATCTCTATAAAAAATACTGAAATTAGTTGATTTAGTGAATACTCTAAATTAAATTATTCCCACAAAATGACACTCAATCATTTTTTATCTCTCAGTTTTATCTAGGTTAGCTCTTTAAAAAACTCTAAGAAATTTTGAAAAAATGTTATTGCAGTTGTGATGCTGTTTTACTTTTCTAGCCAGATCTAATAATGAAACAAGAAACTTTCTTTATTCATGAAACCAACTGTAATTATAGGTTTAAATTTCAAATGCCTAAGCTTGAAAAAACTGTAGTTAAAAGTTAGTTGTTTATACCTACAATCAGTGTAATTTAAGGGTTTGCAAATAAATATAAGAAATATAGGAAAATCTTGTTATTTCTTAAAAAATTCAGCATAGCTACTTGATTTTGTTTCATATTTTTTCTAAAACAGTTTGCAAGAAATAAAACATCAAACCCATTCATTAAGCAAAAAGCAAAGCACATCTCTGTAAAGAACATTAGTACTATTTATATTTTAACCAGAATATCAAAAATTTTTAAGAGAGTGTTTTTGTCAAAACAATAATATTTTTGAAGTAAAAGAAAAAATATTAAGACATGCTATAATAAATAACATATTAAAAATTTTATATTTTAGGTTCTCACATTAAAAAAAAAAAAAAATGTGGAGTATATAACACTCCAAGCTGTGACCTTATTAACATGTACTCAATCCAACGGCTGCCTTGAGGGAGGTCTAAATTTTTCACCCAGAGGTTGATTGGGCACTGGAAGAGGATCCCTAGGGAAGTGGTCACAGTGCAGCCTGAAAAAGTTCAAGAAGCATTTAGACAATGCTCTAGGCACAGGGTGTGATTCTTTGGAATCCTGTGCAGGGTCAGAAGTTGGACCCAATGGTCCTGATGTGTCCCTTCCAACACACTATATTCTGTAATTTTATAGCTCAGTTCATTGTGATATAAACTTCAAGGGAAGATTTTTGAGTGCCAGGGTACTTTATTGATCACTTTCATGTTGAATGAAAGCTCATACCAGGATATACTTCTCATCTACTGCTATTTTTGCCTGGCAGACTCTCCAATAGCAAAGAATTCATCAGGTTGGAACTATATCATGCCATGTGAAGTAACATGCATGTTACAAGTTACTGATGTATCTTATGATGTATGTTACTATGTATCCTGTCCAGGATAAATTTATTAATATTCCACATTTTTTGTCTCAGTTTTACTGGATTACATAGCTTTTCAATTAATAATTAGTTCCAGAAGCAAAGTTTATGAGGCAAGTAGGATAGCTTAAAGTAAAAATTTTGATCATTTAAACCTAATTCTGAAGTTTGGTTTACTTCATTTTGAAAATATCTTTAAATGCAAAGGATTATTTTTTTTTAATCATATCCTCTCTGACTTCTCTGTTGCAAATATGCTGAGATTTGAAGAATTTGAGAATAGAATGTAGGCACATATTCAGGGAGGGAGATCCATAATATTGCTGTGCGGATATAAAATACTTGCTTTTGTAAACCTCAGTTTTGTTTGATAAGGAAGATAAAAAATGAGAAATTAAGAGTCTTCGTTATATCACACTAGGAAGAGAACACATGGAAATTTTGTTGCAAATATTAAGACAGGTGTCTTAAAAGATTAGACAGAATAAAGTGTCAAATGGCTGATATGTAGGAGACCATTTTAGGTCCAAGGAGAGGTACTTACTTCTGGTAAGGGACAACAAAAAGAAAAAAAGTAACCAAATAAATTTTCTATCACTGCAGTACAGGCTGGAACTATATAAATGGTGTCTTTGATATTAATTATATTAATTCTTAATCATGGAAGCTGAAAATAACATTCACATAACCCTTTTTTCATCTGAAATCTCAATATAAGATATGAACATCCCTTAAATCTTGGAACTTCTAACCATACAGAACTCTTAACAGTGACTAATCCCACAAATATTTTTCTTGTGAAAAGGGATGATACACAAATATGCAAGGAATCATTTATTAGTTAGAAACACTACTGTAGTCTCTGAAATCCTTTATGTTCCTTAAACGGATCGAAGATGAACATTTTTTCCATCAGTTCTTTTTTTTTTTTTTTTTTTCCCCACTACTTATCAGGCAACCAGGCCCTGGGAGGTGATCAGTCTGTTTGTGCAGAGCATTGTGTCCACAGAGCCCATCCACATCTCCCTTCACAGGAGGATGCAGCATGTGCATGGTGCCTCCATCACCTTGGCAGCCTATTTTAGTCTGCTTCTACATCAGGAGGCTGTCTGTGCTCAGCACTGATAACAAAGCCCTATCGCTTTTCAGAGTGACAGGGCACAGTGACATATCAACACTGGGAGTTAAGCGAAAAGCCCCTTCTAATTTAACTGCTAATCTGCTGATGCTGCGCTCAAACCCAGCACACTTGTTTTCAATTAAAACTTTGTTGTAACTAGAAAAAAGTTTGCTCTGTGTCTTTGCCTTTTTGGGTTGTAGTCAAGTCAGAAAGGAGCTGAAAAGCCAGGAAACAGAGTGGAGTGCTTTTCACTTTGCTAAATGTCAGACAATTGTTTTTTGAGATGGAAATTGCACAAAATACACTTTCTGGAAGCTGTTTTGTGCTAAACTTTTGGAAGGTTTGTTGTCAAAATGAGAATTTTCCTCTGAAGTAAGATACAGAATTATTAACACATATTGGCAAGAAATCCATTACTCAGTGTTAATTTAAAGCTTGTGTCTAGAATTATTAACAATAGAATGGAAAAGGTTTAGTACTAGTCATAGTGCATCTGGCACTTTGAGCAACAAAAGCAATGATTTCAGTGATTTTTAAGGCCATACTGGCAGGTAATCGGTCTGTTCCTAAGTGTTTTCTTTACCATTCACTGCTTTCTTAACAAACTAACCTACAGCATTAGGTTTTTAGACTATTAGCAAAAAGAGACTGTAATTCAAAGGATAAAATGCTGGTATTGCTTGGACGAGAATAATGTCAATAATACACTGATGTTTTGACTCTTGCTATGTAGTCCATACCCTAACGAAAGGGGTCCTTTTTAGGTTTTCATGCTCTAAAAATGATTAGTTACACAAAAAGCTGAGAGGGAGCACGATTGGGACCGGAGACCAGAACTGATCCAGAAAGGATATTCCAAACAGTGGAACGTCAGACCCAGCACATAAAGGGGAAAGCTGGCTGGAAGAGAACAATCACTGTCCATGATTGCATGGGCATCAGTCAGCATGATTGTGCGTCACTTGTTTTTCTTGTGTTTTGCTACTCTCTCTTCCTCTCTTTATCACTCCTGCTATTGTTATTAGTATTAATTTATTGTTTCTTTGTTATTACTATTGTTAATACCATTGTGTTTTGTGTTAGATGCATATTTTTATTGAAATTACTATTTATTGCTATTTTTTTCCTTTCAAATATTAAGTTATTTACTTCCCAAATCAGGAGGTTTACCTGTTCTTTCTGATTCTTCTCTCCACTGTGGGTGGTTCTGGTGGTGGGAGAGAGAATGTAGTTGCATAGTACTTAACTTTCGACTGGGGCTAAACCATGACACAGTTTTAGAGAGCACTTAAGGCAAAATCCCCATGAATCAGTAGGAAATTTCTAAATTAACATTTTCCTTTGGAAAGACAGCAAGTTGCTGGCAATTTGTCTTTTGAATAACAAAGGGTCATTATTCTTTTCTTTTCTTTTTCAAAATAGCTTTTACTTTTCTTCGTTCCTGTCAACACATGGAAAGTTGTTTAAGTGGGTTGGCTATCTACCAAAATACTGTCTTCTATAGCATGAGTCAATCTGCCATTACTTGATTGATCAAGACTTTGTCCTATGAACAATAAAACATATGGCCTATATCCCAAAAAAACTATGTGGATAAATATAAAATTAAAATTATTGTCAGCTAGTACTAGAAGTTTGTTTTCTATTTTTTTTAATCATTATTTTTAGGTAACTGAAATTCACATAAAAATGTAGATATTTTTAATTTCATAATCATGGATCGTTATGTTGTGTTTGTTCCCAACAGGATAATGCCTACGATGTTTACAAACCAAAGACAGGTGAAAAGAGACTAGTCAAAGATGTATATTTATGTTTAATGGCTAGCCCAATACAAAAAATCTCAATCTCTTAAAAAAGCTATAATGGCATGTGCAGCATACTGTATATTTTTTCCACTGAAAACATTCTTACATACATCTAATTTTTAAATACAGAAGTAGAAATTATGCAGTTAGTATTTCATGAATTATTTAGAACTCTCTTTCTAATATTCCATGCTAATCCAAATAATACACTTTCCTTTCCTTGAAATTCTATTTGAATATGTAAATTCATCATTCTTAGCAACAAGATACAATAAAGTTTCATTAATGAGTTATTTTGCCCCAACTTTTCAGATAGAATTAGCATAGAATTGAGTAGAGGCTGCCACTCCTTGAATAATATTTTCATTGTAAATCTTTGTTCTTGAGGGAAATTTTATCAGGCAAGTGTCAAATTCTATGCTCAGCAAAGTAAGATGTTCCAAATTAGTTAAATCAGTTTTAATCTTTTCTCTGGAAGGAAATTCATATTGGCTATTGTCCTGTCCACCACATATAATATAGTGACTTTTACTTAGGATTATGTCAGCAAAAGAAACTGTGATCATATATCCACACGCTCTTATATACAGCTCTTGCGCCTGGATTCTATAAAATGTTTTTCCTTCCTTTCCTCTCAAGCTGTTTTTGAATATTCCTCTACTTCCTTAGAAAATCAATACAATTTTTTTTAGTACTTGTAGTTTAAAAGTGGCTGTTTGTTATTTATTTACTCTAAATATTATCTTTCTGTGTATAAACATATATGTATTCATATATAACAGTATAAATTAAGGGTATTTCTTTTAAATATTCTGGTTTAACTTTATATATATTGGTCATGTCTATGGGATAATTTTATAGGGGATGAAAAGGGAAAGAAATATCCCAAACTGCACAAAGGAGAGGCTGTATAAATCACACTTGAAATTTAAACAGATTTGCCAGATCCTGTGTGTTCTCAGAAGAGGAAATCCTTTGCAATATGTAAGAGAAGTGCTTCAGTATTCTGACACAAAATTATGTTATTCAGGTTTATAAAGAGCTGATGGTGCAGTAGAAGACTAATTAATCTGTAGCTTTACCAATGCATCCTGTCTGCAATATTGTTTTAAATTTGTGCATAGTGATGCAGACAACACTACTGTAAAAGTGCTCATAACTGCTCTGTTAACAACTGTCCTTAAGCTGCTTTCCCATGAGCCAGTCAAATTATCAATTGGGCTAGGTCTTACTGAACTGTAGAAAGAATAAACCATGCTGATGCATATCTTAGCTCTACACAATATTTTGTCCTTTCTATTAATCTGAATGCCATGTGAATCTGTTTTTAGACAGTCATAAGGCCCTCTCACTTATTCTCAGTCATAAGAGGCCCAGTATGGGAATTGTATCTCAGAAGCTACCTACATGTCATCATCTGTTATGGTTTCTATAGTCCAGAAAGGGTAAATTTCTGTGAAAATTTCTGATGACCAGCTGCAAGATCATCTTCCTAAAAGGGATACTAGTTTTTGCTTTTGGTTGTTGAGTGTTAAATGACAATTTGCCAGATGATGTAACACTGAATCTTTTCTATATTTAGTAAGATACAAGTCTGCTTAGTGAAACACAAGTCTCTTGAGTTTTCCGTAACGTGTTATAAATGAGCAAAGTGAAATTGTCTGCATCCACAGTATTCTGCTGTTTGTATTACAGTTATTAACATTATTTCTAAAGAATGGGCTGAAAATATCCACAAATACGTAAAGAATGAAAGCGGTGTCTCAAGCATAAAGACAGTAAGCTCTCTGGAAATCAGGTGCTTAGATATTTCGTCAAAAGTTATGACCTTTCTCAGTGAACAGTTCTCTACAAATATGAGCACAGACAATTTCATGTAATTCAAAATCTCTGTAATAAGTCAGGAGAAACTGTGAGCAGAAAAATATGATGAGTGAAATTATAAGCATATAAACAAAATAAGACTAGAAATGACTAAAAGACCAGTGACCTCTCCTGACAACAATCAAATAAATAGTGTTTCAGAAATAGGATCTCAAATGGACATTTATTGTATGCTTTTAAAAACTATGTACTAAAATTTAAAGCAAAAGTCCCCAAATAAACAAATAAACAACCACAGTTCTTTAAAAGGTTGGGGGCAGGGATAGAAACCACTCTTCAAAATGGTTTTTTATTTTAGGAGATAAAAGCATCAAGGTCTTGTTGATTGTACAATCTTACATAACTGACAAATGTAGTTAGTTTTAAACCGTAAAGCCTCCAGCAATGTGGTACAGCAGATAAAGATCTAATCATTCATTTGGGATGAATACAGTTCAAGTCTTAAAACCTGTGATCTCTTATACAATGGGTGATGCCTCAGCTCCTTCCCAGAGTCTTTAAAAAAAGTTACATGGTATAGAGACATATTCTCTGCAGACGGTATCAGATTAAAACCTTGTACCAGAAGCCATTGTTCATATAAGACAGATAGTGAAAAAATATCTAGAACTTTGTTTATTGAATGCTTTTTGACATACATTAATCTATCTCCCTTGAGAATGCTGGTGTAATGGCCAATCTCATACCCATCCTAATTTGAATGGTAATGACTCATGGATTTCTCTTGCTTCTGGTACTGCTTGAGGTAAACACCTATACACTCACAAGAGCCCATAGGTGACATGCAAATCTTAGCAGCTTCATTTGTTCTGCTGAACAACATTTGCAAGATATCCCCAATAGTATTTTGAAGTAAAACTTTTTTAGAATGTGACTTCACATACTAGAGATTATTTCTACATAAACTTTCCTAAACATGTTAACTTATGATTTGTGACTCTGGAATATGTTGTAAGGTTCAGTAGAAGACCAAAGCATTGTTCTGACAATTTACTACTCTCCCTTATACAACTGAAAAATAAATTGCTGACAGAAAACTGGTGGCAGGTGTGCTTTACAGTTGACAGCTGCATTTCTGACATGGATCACAGAGAAATTGTAGTGCTCATGCTAGAACATCTGGACCGTTTGATCAGATTTCAAGATCTAATTCAAATTGGCTATCTTATTATCATTTTACAGAGTAAAGGAAAGTAGTATTATGGTGCAGCATTCATATTATCAGAAGAAAAAATTGTAATTATCTGAAAAATGTTTTCTTCTAAGAAAGACAAATAAAACAGCAACTATTTAATAGAGTACCACTGGATCAAGATGTTTATTTACACTTGTGTAATGCTCAGAAGTACTTTGTATGACTGACATTAAAGAAATGCAAGATAACAAAAAAAAATTTAAATACTCTGGTGATACTAACATCAATGTAGAATATTTCTCATGCAGTAGATATTTTTTCTAGACTGCATATTTATAAGAAGGTTGAAGGGTCTTTCATTAAAACAACCACTGAAATGAAGGGATCTGAACTCCCTGAGGCATCTGTTGTTCTAGAAAATTAAATACCAGATTACACTGAAAGAAACAAAATCAAAAGCATAACCAAATGGTAGTGTTAGTCACATAATATTTCACCACTCTTTTCCTAATAAGTCCAGGCTTTCTCACGTGGAAAACTATTGTCCCCATATGAGTAGCTTTTGCAAGATGAATTAGAATATAACTGGATACGTTTCAATGTTACAGCAGTCAGTATTAGGGAAAGGATGAAATCTTCAGCTGTCTACCCGAACAGGCCCTAGAATATCTATCTAGTCAGCTGGTAAGCTTCTGAGAGAGTTGTCTTGACTCTACGAGAAATTTACCAAAGTTTCCACTTTGTTTATATGTACATCAAAAATTAATCAAATAGAACTGCCCCTGTTACACACAACCCCTGTTAGAGTTTAAATCACAGCAAGAGTTTCTGAGTACCACAGTGTAGTTGCCTTCCTCTCCCTTCCACTGCAGGCACAATCTCTTTCGAGTTGCTGCCATCTCTTGTTCAGTCCTGTTCACTCTGCTGCTCTGGAGTTGCAATGGCACCCGCCCTCAACAGCAGCAGCAGCTGCCGGGGCTTCAGCACATTTGTGTTCCTTACGCACCTCTCATCTTTACCCCTGCTCTAGCTCTGCAAAACAAAGTTCAGTGGCGGGGCTTTCGTCTACCCAGGGGCGTTGGTTTCAGATTCCAGTCAGTTTAGGCACTCTTCTACAGCCATAACAGCATTCTGGGTACTCTAGAGCACTAGCTTATCTGTTCTTTTGCTGTTGAAAAATCAGACCAATCTTGAAAGTAGACTAGCAATCACCTAACTGAGGAGAATTAAAATTAGGAAAAAACATGAAATGAACCTGTAGCCTTAGGCAAATTGCTGCAAGAGTATGAATGTCTAGGAAAACAAAACAATACCATTTTCTTTACAAGAATTGTAGTTGTATAGATAATTTGTACTTAATCTCTATTTATGAAGAAGTGTTTTTAAAGTAATTTATATTAAACTATTAAATCTGCAAATATCTACTGCACATATATCTCATCAAATAAAATAGATTCACTGACTGGTTCAAGTATTCTCTGGTCATTTTTACTAGTGAAATAGGGCAGAAGAGTACCATGAAGAGTGTCTTTAAATATTTAATCCAGTTTGTGTTCAACCTATTTTGTTATAAATGCTTTCAGTAGGTGTAAGTGCAAAGAAAACTAGGTCATGTGTAAACACAGGAGCAGTAAAATCATAAACAAGAGCAGATAAATGTGATCAAACTGCAAGTAAATAATTCACTTATACTATATAAATGAATACTGTAATGTTAGTGCAAAGGACTTAGAATGCTGTAATCTTGATGTATTTGTACCATTTTAAAGCCTTGAAGTTCAAACAAATTGTGGCCTAAATGTTTCTTATATTCTTTTAAGATCTTGGCTTCCTAATTTATTGAATAACAATTAAAATATTAAGGACTTTTAATTTATATTTAAAAAAACATGGTGAGATGCTGGCACAAGTTACCAAACTTGAGACAAAGTGCATAGGATTCCTAGCAACTCTGACTAGAACTGCAAGTTCTCTAGATGAAGAAATTTAATTAAGAGTGAGTGATGCCTTCCTGACTAGTCATTTATTCTATGAAATCATGCTGATTTTGAAATCATTCCCAATAGTATTATTTTCAACATTGTTCCCTAAAGATTCTACAAATAGAATCCTGGTTGGAGAAAAATTGCACCTTGATTAGAGGTTAAAGACGTAGTTTAAAGAGTTAAAAAATCTGAATATAACCAGACTTAACCTTTATAGTTAGCAACATTCTATATCTGCAAGGTACTATCTATGAGAAAATAGGCAATTGATCTGAAAATGGCTGCTAAAAAGCTCTCAACTATACAACTGGCATTCAACTGCTTTAGGTGGGGCTTACAGGAATGAAGTCCCTCCCATTGTAAGCAAAAATAAGCTTTGAGCAATTAATGGAACTGAATAAGCACAAGTTTATGGGGCCTGATAACATGGACCCAAGGGTTCTAAGGGATTGATTGTTGATGTAATCGCCAAGGCACTATTCCTGTTGTATGAAAACTCATGGTGATCAGTCCCCAGTGATGGGAGAAATGAAACACCTCTCCTGTTTCTAAAAAGTGGAGAAAGGAAGATAGGAAATAACAGAGCACTGAGCCTTACCTCTGTGTCTAGGAAGATGATGGAATAAATCTTTAAGGAAGGAATGCTGAGGCACATACAAAACAAAGTGACATCATGAGCCAGTCATGCATTTCACTAATGGCAAATTATACCTGACCGACCTGGCTGCCTTCTATGATTGGATGACTGCGACAATTAATAGAGGAAGACTAAGTGATATCATCTACCCAAGCTTTTATAAGTACTTAAATGCAGTTGCACATAACATTCTTGTCTCCATACTGGAGAGACGTGGATTTGAAGGGTGAGCTATTTGGAAAGAAACTGGCTAGATGAGTGGAACCAGGGAGTTTTGATCAGTATCTGTGTGGAGGCTGGTGACTTGTGATGCCTCCCAGGGCTCTGTCTTGGGACCATTGCTCTTTACTATCTTTATCAATGATATAGGCAGTGGGATCAAGCGCACATTCAGCAAGTTTGCAGATGACAACTAAATGAGTGCTGCTGTTGATACAACAGGTGATGGATGCCGTCCAAGGGTACTTGGACAAACTTAAGCAGTATTGCCACAAAAACCTCCTGAAGTTCAAGTACAAGTGCTAGGTTTTACATCAGCGTCAGGGAAGTCCCAGACATGGGTAAGTCTTACGAAGAACATAAGACTTACTTCTTATGAATGTAAGTTGGACATCAGCCAGCAATGTGTGCTTGCAGTCCAGAAAGCCAAGAGCATCCTGGGCTGCATCAAAACAAGAATGGTCAGCAGGCCAAGGGGAGATTCTCCTTCTACTCTGACCTCTTGAGATTATGGTGATCCAGGACTGGGACCCCAACATGAGGAAGATGTGGACATATCTTCCAGAGAGATGAGACCACAGAAATGGGCCTGAAGGACCAAAGGACTGGGACACCTCTCTTATGAAGACAGGCTGACAGAGCTGAAGGCTTTCAGCCCGAGGATGGAAAGGCTATAGGGACACCTAATTTCAGCCTTTCAGTACTTAAAGAGAGTTTATAAAAGAGAGGGAGAGTGACTATATGCATGCACAGATAGTGATAGGACAAGTGGAAATAATTTTAAACAAACAGAGGAGATATTTTTATTAGATATTTAAAAGAAATTTGCCGTGAGGATGTAGGAGGCTGGTGAAAATGATTACTGGCTCAAAACAACTGAAGTGTGTATGTGCAGGGAGCAGGACAAGTTCTGAGGAAAGTGTGACTGTGCACTGCTCTGCACTCCACCTGCCTGGAGGGTCTAGTCCAGCTGTCAGTTACTGGCACACCTGGAACACTGGAAGTAAGGCCCCACATCCCACTCTGGAAGCCCAATCTAGCCCCAGAGCGGCCAGATGACTGGAAACTCCACCTAGGGGTGTGTGTGGCCACAGGAAGCCACAGCAATAAAAACCATGACTGTGGTCATGTTCCTATTGTCCTTAGATTTTACAGCAGCTGAGACCACACTAGGTCCAAGGTAGTAGCTGTATCTTTCTTCTCTCTCTCTTGTCCTTTCTTTCCCTTCTTTTCTACTCCTAATTTCTGCTTCCTGAAATCTAGTTAACTTAAAGCTTTTTGGTTAGAATCAATGTTTTATGAAATGCTTTATTTTTATTGAATATTTGTTTTAAATTCTGCGAAATTCCTGATCTTTTAAGATTTGCCAGTAGTTTGATTTTTAATCTCCCAGGAACTTTTGTCAAGTTTCCCTTGTGCCATCTCAGGGAAAAGTAGTATCTTAAGACCCTTTAAAAGAAACTCACAGATGGAAGACCAGAGGCTTGCAAAAAGTGATGAAATATTGTTAACACATTGCTCAGAAAAGTTGTCGTTGTGCCATCACTGGAAATGTTCAAGGCCAGGATGGATGGGCTTTCACAAATCTGGTCTAGTGAATGTGTGTCTTTGGCAGTGGGGCTGGAAGTAGATGATTTTAAAGCCTTTTCCAATCCAAAGTGTTCTGTGATTGTAGTACGTATGTACCACCATGATTCAGCACAACACTCACGTACAGGGTTTGAAAAACTTGTTCCTCTTAAGCTAATACCCACAACAGCATTCCTTTCCAGTTTTTCATGCCAAAGATATAGTGCTTCCTATAATTAGAGACATTTTATGCATGTAAGAAAGAAAAAGTGAAAGAAACATGCTTCTGCATTTACCATAGATCTACTGTATATGGTTAAAGAACTGCAAAAAGGTAAGGGTAGTAAAAATGACCATATGTCTTAACTAAGGAATATATACATTTGATGTAGATATGACAAATATTCTGTGATAGATCACTCATCTCAGCAGAGTTCTCATGGTCTGTAGCAAGAATGCCATGCACCAGCTGATGCTGAGCTGAAGGGGTTGTCTTTCACTCTGCTCATGGTACCCAACGTGCTGTGCGCACAAGTCACCATCCCAAATCTTCTGCTATCGTTCTTTCCTGATCAATAAATACAGCCTTGTGGCAGTGTGGTTATGACTGAATCATATACTGATGCTCAAGATCTGTTATTGGAAAGATTTAGATCTGTGTTGCCTTAACAGTGAATTGCCTTCCAAATCCACACTTAATACAGTGACTAATATTAGCTTATAGAGTTGAAGTGTCACTCTTCCATTTATTGTATTTTGGGCATTTATTTTCAGATTGGCTTGCTAGGCTGAAACAAAATGAGACTCCTCCAGCTATCAAGATATTTCTTGAGGGCCATCACCAAAACACTGAGATGTCAATCCTTCCATAAGGAAAAAGAGATGAGAGCAATAATAATCAATCAGAATGGAGCAAACAACAGAGCAAGAACACAATTCCAAGTTATTAATTATCAGTGTCTCTTTCTTTTACTGTATGAATGAATAGACTGCTTTGGTTGGAAAGGAACATAGAGATGGCATGACACAACATACAGAATTTTTTACACAGAGTTTTTCTTTGCCTTTGCTTTTGTTTTAAAATATTAGCAAATGCAACATTGGGTCAACTACCTCAGAGAAGAAGTGAAAGAAAAAAAGTCATCATAACACTGGGAGAAGCATTTTCTTAAGGTTAGAATCTGGAAGAGAGTGGCCTCCTGGCTTGTGATGGGGTGGACATCTGGTCAGGAGAAATACCATTGGCTGCATTTTTCACAATCTCTATTTCCATTTTCTTTTGTTCTAACTGGTTCAAAAATACCTAGGAAAATAAGCCTTATGGCTAATCAAAACTAACAAAAAAGAGGCAAAGCTGGACTGGTAGACATCCTGATGACTACAAAGGAACTCATTAGGAAGAAGCCTTAGGGTCATCTCTGCACTATCATACAGGATCACATTCGTGGTTTTGGTGGATGGGGAAGATTCAGGCTGAAAGCTGTAATACTTTTCCAGACACAGCTTCTTGTCTGGGAACATGTCATGTCAATGTACGTTTCCTTTCGTCTAAACTCTCATGTTCAGGAAGCAGAAAAGAGTGAAACTGATACAAGGTTTTACTACCTTGTCCCAAATTTCTTTTGGTTTTTTGTTTGTTTGAGTTTTTTGTGGTTTTTTTGTTTGTTTGTGTGTGTTTGTTTTGGGGTTGGGTTTTTTGTTTGTTTGTGTGTGTTTGGTTTTTTTTTCTCTCAGGGGGAGGGGGAGGGTTTAGAGTTTTTTGGAGGGGGTTTTTCAGGCTACATGTCCTTCCCAGATGACATGAGCCACTAAGGGTAGCCAAGATCTTGCATTAGATACTTTTCATGGGAAATTTAGGGTCTCGTATGCATTTCAAGAATTGTTTAAATATGTATGCTGCATGTGGACACGCTTACCTCACTATTTCCCTGCCCACACTAAGAGTTTTAAGATCGTTCTGCATAAACAAAAAAATTGTCCTCTTCTGAGACTGGCAAATCAAACCATGAAGGAAAAAGAACTTATATTAAAAAGCAGTAACTTTTCTGCCATGGTTTCTGAAATTTAACAGAAAATTTAATTAAACTGGATGAATATAGTTATAATTGTTTTTTGAGACTGTAGGTAAAAACCAGTGTCCAACACTCTCTGGAGAAGGAGTTGGTTTTATTTTAAAGGCTGAAAATTTCCCAAGATTGCAGCATTTTTTTACCATATTAACTTAGAAGATTAAATAATGAATGAGACTGGACATCACCAAGATTTTTTTTATGATTAGGGTGGTAAGACATTGTACAGGTTACCCCAAGTTGTGAATATCCTCCTAAAATTATTTCAAGGTCAGGGGCTTTGAGCAATCTGTTCTGGTGAAAGGTGTCCCTATCCATGGCAGGATATTTTGGACTTGGTGGTGAGAGCTTAACATTGTCTTGGAGCTCCTCCTATTCTTCCTCTCTTCTAAATTTCTTTTAAAAAGCAGCAGTAAAAACATCAAAGAACCTTTATAAAGGATATATGCCTCCACTCAACTCCTACCAGTTACATTAACTTCCACAAACTTTCCCAGATTACTGTTATCCTAGATCTTCATACATTTAAAAAGAGGTATACATAGAATAATATTACTTCAATTATCTTGTTATGTGTAGCAGAGTTGATATGAACTGATGTCTTAAAAATACAGAGAAATTTATTTTTCCCATTGAAATAAAAGAATTGCAAATGATACTCTGACAATGGCCCAATCTTGCTCTTTTATAGTTCTATCATGTAATCCTGTACCTAAAATAAAGAAAATCAAAAGGAAAAACATAAAAGAAGGAAGAGGAAAAAGCAAAGAAAAAGAGAAAAATAAAAGAAAATAGAAAAAGAAAAAGAAAAAGAAAAAGAAAAAGAAAAAGAAAAAGAAAAAGAAAAAAGAGAGATGCTAATTTTCATCTATGCTTTTAGTTTGCTTAAGATAAATTAATTAATAAGGAATATTTTTTAGCCTGAGTTTAATTTTGGGATGAAGCTTTTGCTAGCTCTCTTCCAAGACAGTCCCTCAGAGAAGTTTCTTTTGCACACATTACCCTCTACATGTTCATCATACTATTTCACCCTAAATATTTTGGAATTTGAAGAGAGAAGACATACATCTGACATAGGTAAATCTTCTCAAGTGCACAAATATGCAACAAAGTAAGACTCAAAACAGCAACATGTTCATATTATGCAATAGTTTCACTCTTTACTTCATAAAGAACTATTCTTTGTGAAGAGATTATCTGGTATTTCATTATCATAGTGTATGTATTCTGTGTATAACCTATCTCTAAGGTAATGGAAATTTTACGAGATTTGCACTGGGATTGATCTGCAAAGCAGTCTGCAATGGTTTTGGAAGCAAGTAAAAAACCTCTTAAAGTATGAAAACCCCCATAATTTATTAACAATATGGTTGTATCTCTCTGTTTAGAGATGTATGATTTTTACTATGCACTGGAATATTTCCCGTAACCTTTCCCATATGTCCAGGTACAAAAATAGCACTATCTTCTCTAGTTCTCATTTTCTATATGGCAAAATGAGTAAAGTTGATTTGTGTGCTACTATTCTGCTATTTTTTTTTTTTTAACAATCTGTATGGCACAAGAGCCAGATCTATTTTCTACATAAAGAGAATGTCTTGCACTGACAGAAAGTATATTAGAAAGCAAGAATACTTAAGAAAAAACTTCTTGAAATTCAAACTCAGAAAGGGCAGTCACTGTCAATTGGTATCTAGTGATGAGAGTGGCAGTTTAGTAATAATCTGTCAGGTAAAGCTGACATATGGGGTGCTGAATTCTGCCCAGTTACACCATGAAATCTCCTCTGTTATTACCCCTAGAATTACCTACTTTGTGTTGAAAGATTTTTGCAGACATAAATACACTTCAATGTTGTTTTCTGAATTCAGGTTACCTCTATTTTCTTCCCCTAATTCCTCGTTATTGATAAAATGGTCAGGCATAAGGCTAATCTTGGCCTCTGAGTACATACATAGTCCAAATAAATATCAAGTTTCAGTTCAGATACAAACTTTATAAACATTGATAGGGTTATCAGTGTTAAAAAGGAGAAATCATAGTACATAAATTCCTTACTTTTGATATGTCATGGGGGAAAAAACAAAAAAGAAAATAGTATCCCAGAAGTTGCATACACCTATTCAAGCTGTACATTTAAATGCACAGCAAGCAATTTATCAATGCACAAATGCCAGTGGCTAGGAGGAGATAGTGCTGTACGGAGCTGCTGGAAGTACACAGAAATATGTGTTCTAGCACATGACATGTACTTTATTTTCCTCCTCTCTAGTCTAATTTTTAAATTAGATTAAAAATTCTAAGGAACTGCATTCTGAAATGCAACTTAAAAAAAAAAAAAAAAGTTGGTTGAATTTGTCACATAATACATGAGAAACTTTACTCAACATATCCAGTAATGAAATCTAAGACTATGAAAAATTGAAATGTTTTCAGATTTCTTCTTCAGCCTTTCCTACTTTTCCATTTCAGTGTAATACACTGAACTGAGTGGAACAGACAATCAGACTGACAGATGCTGGAAGCTAGTTTAGAAGAAAAATCACTTAAATATTTGCAGCCAAGCACTGCTGAAAAAGTCATGCTGAGATAGCTGAATCTTTGACCTGACTTAGATTTTGTGTTGTGTTTTTTGGTGCATCTGTTAGAAATCCTATATTTAATTTGAGCTATATATTAGAAGAATTTAACAGCCTTTTTTTAAGGACCAGCACTATTGTTGTGTATTTGTTTACATGGTATGTGAATGATTTTCTCCTAAAAATTCTGTAATATTCAGTTGAGATCAGAGTTTGCTGTACTTGATGACCAAGTGAATGTGAATTAATTTGTTGGGCAAATCTTTGAAAGTGGCCCATTAATTATTTTTTCTTCCATCTGTGCAGGAAATCATGCATTTGTGGGATCCATCATCCCAAGCAGACTATAATATAAAGGTTTTTTTCATTATACATTTTTTCAGGTTTTATTTCTATAAAATATCTTACTGAAAATAAAGATGCCAGAAAACTCTTCAACAGAACATGCACATGCACACACTCGAAATACAACGTCTCCCTGAAAGATAATGCAGGTTTTGTCCCAATATTTGTTCAGAGAAAGGAAATATTGAGAAAATGCCATGTTGGACATGTATTTTCACATGACAGCTTCTAATTTAACTTCTGGAAACGGACCATAACTGTGTATGAAATGGAAAAAAAAAAAGTTTGCTTATTTTGCAACTTCATCAAACAAATATTGATCAGATTTCAGCTCAACTCTTTATAGATCCACAAATGTTGACAGTTCGTGAGATACTTTTCAAGAAGATTATTCTCTGGGAATATTTGATTCATTCATGAGCAGAAGCTGGATGAAGATGAAAAGGCAGGACATTATCATTTGCAGCATGTGTCCAATAGCCTAGTAACTAAGTATTCAGTCTATTTTTAATTCTCTATTTTCAATGTGAATTTTAAATTATCAAATCTCTGGTAAACTTGTGCTTTAATAGGACTTTCAGGTTAGCACTGCAATGAGTAAAGTTACTATTTCTCTTCTTTCATGACAAATATAAAATATAGAGAAAATAAAAGACCCAATAATGAGGGGATTCAATTCTAGTTGACAATGTGTAAAGCAGTAAATAGGATACTGTATATGGCATTTATTAAGGTCTTTAGATATTTATTGAGCATCTCCCTGTCAATTTGTGCAACATAGTGGCATAAACTAATGACTCATTTATTTTATATTTTTACAAGCCCAGAGGAAATAATGCATATTAAAGATATAAATATTTGCATACCTAAGAAAATATACTATGTTGTCCTGACTGACAAGGATTTATAAGACAAGGATCAAGTTCATTAGAAGTGCATGAAAAAGGACTTCAACTGCAGGCCACCAACATTATCAGCAACCTTTTTACTAGGTTTTGGGAAAAACTCCATAAGAATATTTGTCAGGTTTATAAACCCCAAAAGCTGTTCAAGCATCATTACATTTCTTTTTTTTTTTCCCCAATTTTTTTCCATTTATTTTTTTAAGAAGTGAAAATAAATGGTTGCTCTTAACTAAAAGGGAAAAAAAAAAGTTTCACATTTATCTGTAATATAATTTAATGTAATAAGGGATATACACTAATTTTCTATTCACAGAATCAACTACACCAAAGCACTAAGTGTTCTGCCAGTCTTTTCTTAAACACCTCCTGGAATGGTGACTCCATCCTCTCCCTGGGCAGTCCATTCCGCTGCCCAATCCCATTTTCTGTGAAGAATGTCTCCCTAATGTCTAACCTAAACCTGGGAGAATAGGCCAACCCCCTCCTGGCCACAGCCTCCTTTCAGGCAGCTGTAGAAAGTGATGAGGTCTCCCCTCAACCTTCCTTTCTCCAGACTAAACAACTCCAACTCCCTCAGCTGCTCTTCACAGGACTTGTCCTCCAGACCCTTCACCAGCCTCCTTGTCATTCTCTGGACATGCTCCAGCACCTCAACAGCGTTCCTGTATTGAGGGGCACAGCAGTGGACACAGTACTAAAGGTGTAGCCTCACCTGTGTTCAGGTACAGTGGACAATCCCTGCCCTGCTCCTGCTGGCCACACTATTGCTGCTACAGGAGAGGATGCCATTGGCCTTCTTGGCCACCTGGGCACAGCCTGGCTCATGTTCAGCTGCTGTCTGTCACTACCCCCAGGGCCCTTTCTGCCTGGGCAGTGTTCAGCCACTCTGCCCCAGCCCGTAGTGCAGCACAGGGTTGTCGTGGCCAAAGGGCAGGACTTGTCTCTTGGATTTATTGAACCCCATGTCACTGCACTCAGCCCGTTGATCCAGTGGTACACATCCCTCTACACAGGACCACACTCCAGATGGGTCACCTGGGCATAAAAGGAGATCGGGTAAATCCACAGGTCTGGGTTGGCTGAGTCTGAGCCCTTGGCCATCCTGTAGGTTCTGTGTGATGGCACTCAAGATGATCTGTTCCATAACCCCATAACCTTGCTACACCAAGGTGAGCCTGTCGTTTCCTGCAGTGTCCTTCCAGCCCTTCTTATGGATGGGTCACATTGGGAAGCTTCCAGTCATCTAAGACCTCCCTGGTGAGCCAGGAATGATGATAAGTCATGGAGAGTGGCTTGGTAAGCTCTTCTCCATCACCCTAGGATGGATCCCATCTGGTCTCATAGACATAAGAGCATCTAAGTGGCTCAGCAGGGCACTAATTGTGTTCTCCTGGATTACAGGGAAGGCTGGCTATTATGCTCCCTGTCCTCGTCTGCCAGGTCAGGAGGCTAGTTGTCCTGAGGATTACCTGTCTCTTGCAGCATTGCAAAATAGTTGTAGAGTATCTTTTGGTCTTAGGGAGAAGGCTTCTTTGGAGAGTTAGCATGTCTCTACTAATATAAATGGAAAACTTGCTATGTTGCATTTTAAGCCTTTTCTGTTTCATATGTTTTATGTAGTAATGATAGGAGCTGGATGAAAGAGAAAATTTTGCCTTTAACTTATAATTTACATTTCCTATTCCACATCCTTTGTAAAAAAAGGAGTCACTCTAAGCTTACAAAAGCAGACATTGACACAGCTCATAAATATGAGGTAATAAGTTCAAAATATTTCTTTCCATTTCCCATATCCTGAAAGCAATCAAGAAAAAATGTGTTTAATGGGGTGGCTGTGAATTGACAAAGAACTTCAAGGATATTTTAGAAAATCAGTCTAAGAACACTTCTGATACTCCATTGACAACTGTACCCACTACTGTGTCCATTACAAGTGATTTCTAGTGTGTCAAGTAGATACATGTCTGCCACCCATCAAATAATTTAAATAATGTAACTAGAGAAAATTTTTCCAAAATTGATGCCCATTTAGCTGTATAACACCAGTGTTTCTTCCTTGCTCAACTTCCTTTATTTACAAACAAATTTGTATCTTTTGCAGCTACATAGGATAAGTCCTCTCTCCTGTCCACAAGCCTTGTCTCTTAGGCAAGTTTCAAGGGACAATAATTACTGGATGAAAATGACAAAGTTCTTTATAAAGAACAGGATATAATCACCATTGCAAAACGCAGAGGATTATAATGTGGGTCTATGGTTTACATTAGAAGACATTTACTCTTTGTATGTTTACCATACAACTCATTGTATGCTTATCTCCATCAATCTCAAAATGAAGTTCAAGCTACCTTTTCTTTTAAAGCTGATTTTAATTTTGGAAATAATCATAATCCCAGGAGATGCAATGGCATTCTCAGAGGTAAAAAAGAGAATATCATCAAGATTGCATATCATCACTCTAATTATAATTTCCCTAGGCTGTGGCCATGGTAAGACTTTTTAATCAATATTTTCAAAGTGTGCTTATTAAAAAAAGAAAGTGCTTTCAGTATAAAAGCTATTTTTTTATATTTCACATTTTATCCAAGTTTGTTAACTGTCATTGGTTCTATTCCTTAATGAAAATTAATTTAGTGATTATTTTGTGTTTGAAATAAAAGAAATAATTTTTTTAGGTGGTACGTTCTAATCTTCTTGCAGAAAGATAGAATTTTTTCCAGCAACAGTTTTTTTTGTGACTTCATAAAAATGAAAAACACAGTAAAAGGACCCCAGAACTTACTCTCACTTTATATACAACCTTTTACTTTTACCATGATAGGGCATGCTAAATACCTATCCATATCTTTTCACATGTTAGTGAACCTGGTATGGAAAATATTAAGAGATAAATTTCTGTACTACTTTTCCCTGTTTTACTGCACTTAATGGTTAAAATTTACGTCAAACGTACAAGTGGTTAAGCACTTTTACAGTGCTTTTAGGAAAATATTACTTTACACAGTAGAAATGCATAAATACACATTTCTATGTATGCATGTATACATGTCTACCTGTAGAGCAAAAATGCAATCAGAGATTATACAGGATCAAATCTGAGTGCATTCAGGAAGACTAATATGCTCTTAAATATATGTGCCCATATTTGTTTGTATGTCTTTCCATCCATTCATATGTAAATAAGTAATCAGAAGTAAAGTTCTCCAAATACAATGTTAAAAGCAGTAACTACAAGCAAGGTGTTTCCAGTTAACATGCAAGCATACTTATAGAAATATATCTGATAATTTAGGATACAGGACTCAGAGGAATTTATGTTAAAGGAATTTTAAGATTATATCTGCAAAGTCTGTCTTCAAGAAAATTAATTTTAAAATGGAAAAAATAGATGTTTGTTTGTTATATTGGTTTTCTAGATAATATAAAAATATAAGAATTAATAAAAATTAAAAAATGTTGTATTTCTGGGATGACAAAATGTTATGTCAGAAACACAGATTGATGGAAGTTATTTTCATAACTGTCAGCTTATAGAAATAGAAATCACAAACTGAACATTCAGTAAAACTCAAGCTCACACTCCATGTCTACTTCCTTCCTGCCATTGCTTTCACTGACACAAAAATACCAAAAAAGGTGAAAAAGACAAATATGGGAAATTAGTAGAATTGATTCAGCTGCTTAACATGCTAAGGGGAGAGATAAATCCTTTAGAATTTTTGAAGCTGTATGCTGTCCCTTACAGACTCATCTCAGATCATCCAAAAGGTGTCAGGAAACAGATGGGGGTTTTTTTGTTTGTTTTCCTCAATTGTCTATATTTTTTAAAATTAATATTTGTCTCCAAAGAAATATATCGCAAATTTAAGTGGCTGATTTGTAGCTTTTTTGAGAAAATTTGCCATAGTCCTGAAATTTTATTTTCCTTCCTTAATCACATGAGCCAACATATCAACAAAGCATATCAAAGGAGTTTAAAAAATTATGAACTGAACTTCAAAAAAATGATAAAAAGCAGTAGGACAGACAAAAAGTTTTCTCCCTTAAAAGAGTTTATGTTTTTGGTTTTGTGTGTGCTTTCATTTATTTAGTTTTCTGTAGTTATTTTTAATTGTTTATTTATTTTCAATAAAAATGTAAATACTCCCCTTAGAGCTTGGCACAGGCATGCTGGTATCCATTTTCCAGTGACATATTTATTTTGATCCATTGCTTCTGTATCAGTTAATTTTCTTTTTTTTTTTTTTTATGTCTATAAGAATGATCATGTAATTCTTAAGTGATGAAGAAAGTTGAAATAATTAATTTATTA
>VWYP01016713.1:0-115467 GCA_013400435.1 Pycnonotus jocosus | reverse complement strand
AAAAAAAAAAAAAAGAGCTACTACACAACACACTTGAGGATCATAAATCAGTCCACACACACAATCCCTGAAGTCACCAAGTGGAGCATTGTCCCAGCTGTGGATGCAGTCCTGGGTATTGTGATCCCAGAGCCTGAGCAGGACTGGCTGTGGGGAGCCTGAGGCCCAGCTGTGTTGGCTAAAAGGTGTCTGCTCACAGCTACCACAGCTCTGCCTTTTGTGCTTCAGAGACAGGACAGTCACAGCAGAAATGCACCTCCTACAGCTTAGGAAAAGTAGGTTAATGCTCCAGCTCATTCATGGACTCCCAAAGTGCCCATAAGGTCTCATGTGGGAAAAAAATATTAGAGCAGATGGAATCTCAGGACACTGCAGAATCATTTAGGCTGGAAAATACTTCTAAGATGGAGTCTAGTCTTAACAGAGCCCTGCCAAGCCCACCTCTAAATCCTGTCCCTCAGTGCCACACCTGCACATCTTTCAGTGTCTCCAGGAATTTTGACCCCACCACTTCCCCTGAGGAGCCTATTCCAGTGCTTGACAATGCTTTCCATGAAGAAATTTTTCCTAATATCCAACCTAATCTCCCCTGGCACAACCTGAGTCCATTTCCTTTCATCCTGTCACCTGTTACTTGGGAGATGAGGCCAACCCCTGCCTGCCTACAGCCTCCTGTCAGGGAGCTTTAGGGACCAAGAAAGCCCCCCTAAACCTCCTTTTCTCCAGGCTAAATTGCACAACTTCCTCAGCTACTCCTCACAGGACTTGGGATCCATCCCTTCCCCTGGACTCCGGGGAGCCCAGCCCTCCTCTGGACGTGCTCCAACACCTCAGAATCCTTATTTTCATGAGAGGCCCAGAAATGGACACAGCACTCGAGGTGTGGCCTCAGCAATGCCCAGCACAGGGGATGGTCACTGCCCTGCTCCTGCTGCACACACCATGGTGACACAAGCCAGGTGCCATTTGCCTTCTTGGCCACCTGGGCACACCTGGCTCATGTTCAGCTGCTGTTGATCAGCACCCCCAGGGCCTTTTGCAGCTTTGCAGCCCCTGTGCCCCGGCCTGTGGCACTGCAGGGGTTGGTGTGAGCCAAGGGCAGGAGCCAGCCTGGGCCCTGCTGAGCCTCACACAGTTGGCCTCAGCCCACTGATCCAGCCTGTCTGTACCATCATTGTCCTGTACCCAGACAGCCTGAAACAAGCCTAGGCTGCCTTAAAAGCACTGGTACATTCTCCTCTCTAAACTTGCAAAGGGTTTACATCACCCTACAATGTTCCAGTATCTAAGTACCTTTGTAGCTGTTGTTTCTGAAACATGACCTATATAATCTTTGCTGCAGATATTGTATGTTGGCCCCTTTGTGCCTCTTCTCCATAAAGAATCGAGTACCATTTGCCAAACTCACAATAATATTGTGCAATTGTGTGCACAAATGTTTGTGAAGGGTTTGAATCCTTTTGGAATTATGGTAGGACGAATCACAGGAGTACCTAAAACTTTGAACATAAAGAACCTCTGAGAAATGTGAACCTCAGCTGCAGGAAGCCTCAGGCACAGAACACAGCACAGAGCTGATGAGCTTTGGACGGAATTCTCTTATGACAGAGGGCCTGTACAAAGACCAGAACCTGGAAGAAGTGAAATAAAAGGGGAGAAGCTTCCTCTGAGTACCTGCCTGTACCCTAGAAAGCTGAGTTAAAGATGCGAGTAAAGACAGTATAAAACTCTGCACGGGACAGTTCAATGTCTCAGACCTGCGCTATCCTGTAACCCAGAAAAGAAAAGAAAGCTCTCTGGCAGTACTGCCCAACTCCCACTGCTGAGCCAGCCAGGGCCAGGCTCCCAGCTACAGCAACACTGCCCTCACCAGCCAGAATTGCTCTTACTGTGCCCTGGATGCCATTTAGATTTATCTATGTGTTTTATGTCTTCTTTCTGGGTAAGCAGAAAGGTTTTTTGGGTCAGTAGCCTATGTAAATTAGAATACATGAATAAATTGGAAAGCTTATTTAATTATCTATGGACAAAGGAAGCATGACAGTTGCTTTGAATAGAAAAATAATTTTGTGAATGAATCAAATTCCAGTAAAAAAAAAAAATGTTGCACCTGCAGTACACTTAGTCTGATGACTTCACCAAGTTTGCTGCCCATTAATCATATTATAATCTTTAAATATATAATTAATTGGTCAGTTGCATAATTCCAACAGCACAGTAAGAGCACAATGCATCTCGTTTCTGAGGTCAAATGCAGTAAGCTGGAATTTTGCCAGCACAGGGAATGTCATGGTGTAGATGAAAATAGTCTGTGCTTTAAGGGTTGAATTTGACTGTGTGTTGGAGATATGGGTTAGACCTGCACGACTGAGGAAAAAGAGCCCACAAAATTCCTGTTTGTTGGTTACAGAATGAGGGACCATGAGAAAGTGAACTGGGACATAAGCCAGGTGTCACTCACAGTGTGGGACATTTCAGCAGAAAGGAGTAACCAGGCTAAAACCTGGTTCCACTTTTCTTTTGTGGTTGAATGGCTTCTGGGTACAACATTGATGGCTGTGCATCATGAAAGCTCTTCTTGGGATATCCATCATGACAGAAATGCTGATAGATAATTTAAACTCCTGGAAAATCCTGCATTATTTCTCAATACAGTGAGCGTGCTCTTGTGAAGAAACAGGGTCAGAAACTACTGCTACATAAACCTGGTATGGGGGAAACATCAAGAAATCAGAAATGTCCTTCTGCAAGCTGAATCACAGGTCCTAGCAGAGCTGCAGCACAGTAGCTGTGGAAATTCCTTTAATCTAGCAGTGATTTTCATCTCTGTTGCTGAGGAAAGGTGATGCTGTAAGTGCTTTTAGGACACATCTAAGTCATATTTGCTGGGCTTGCTTATTTATTTACCATTGGTTTTTAAGTGTGTGGATTTCTTATCTGGTGCACACATGCAGACACAAGCAGAGGGAAAGAAAAGGAAGACAAAGGCAAGTCATCTCCTCTGTTGAACCAGCAGGTGTTTGCAGTTGAATTGCCAGCGTTTCACTGGTCTGAAAGCAGCCCTGTGCCAGCCAGGTTTGTCACTGTTTGCACAGCAAGAACTCTCACTGCTGTCACCGGGTGCAAGGAACACAGGACCCTGCTCTCTCAAAACCTGGAGGAAGAAAACATCTGTGGGAAGGCTTGGAGAAGACTGGGAGATCCAAGAATACAGGAAAAAGGAAGAATGTGATACCTCTGCAGGATTTAGAGGGCTCAGACTTAAATCAGACCACCAAAAGGAGGTGGAATCCTGCATACCACAAGAAACCCATTTTGAAGCTTGGGCTTACATATCTTCCTGTCCAGGTGGCAAGGTCAAGTGCAGAAAATAGATAACTGTTCAAAAAATAGATAGCTTTTTTGTTTGTTTTGTTGATTTTTTTGGTTGTTTATATAATGAAAACGAAACTCTGATTCCATGTTTCTCAGTAAAACTTTAAAAGAAAAATTCCAGAATAAGTTTAAAAAATGGCTTAGTTTAACTTTGTCGATCTGCTTCCTAAGTGGGAACCAGCTTTAACCTAGAGACTGATATTAGCAGTATTTCTGGGCATCTTCTAGCAATGAGAGCTGTGACTGAGGTGTTCCTTCAGTGCTGCCAGCAGTGCCCTTACATGCAGCTATAAGAAACTTGTCAGAAAGTTCAACTGGCACAGTATTTCCCCCATCCAGAGGGGGATGCACACTCCCTTGAGCCCTTCATGAAGATCAGCATGTCTCAACTTCAGGTTTCTTTCCACAGTGAAAGCAATGAGAAATTTATCTATGCATCATTTGGGACTGAGCCCAAAGCCTCCTGAACCTGTTCTGGGATGGAACAAGGTACTGCAGTGAACTGAAAGACCCCCTTGTATGGGTTTCCATGAGCCTTTGCAAGGCAGGAGAGAAGATGCTCACTAAAAATGCCCCTAATTCTCACCTAACTGGCCTGAGAAAGAACCTGCAGTTTGCACACAATGTTTCTGCTGCACATAAGAAATGGTAAGGCCAGATATTGGCTGTCTATTTTGTGTGTGAGGATGTGTGCAAATGAATGTCTGTGTGTGTGTGTGCAGGGATATTCCTAGAATTTGTTTTGTTTTTAAGAAGTCCTAGAAATTTAACTGAACTCTCACATGGAATCAATTTAAAAGACCTGGCATGGCTTTACTTGTATATCTTTCTTATGCATTTGTCCAATCAAAATGATAATGTAGACAAACTGTGGACTGCAAAGCATATTATCCAGCAATATCTCATTATTATGCAAAAAATCAGATATTCACAGCAACTGTCTCATCTATTTATTGTTTGGTTACTCATCTGGAAATTTTAATACTTTCTTCAGGGGCAGGGGCTGGCAATAAAAGAATAGATCTATATATCAAACCTTTAACTTCCAGCCATCATTGTGTGCCATAATACAGATGGAGTAGCTATCAGCTCTCTTTACCTTGTTGGTTTATTTACTTCAACTAAGAATAGAGATTTAAAGAGAATACAATAACAAAGTCCACTGCAAGCTAAATTTTCATGCTCCAATGTGGAAAAAAACCTTGACTAACAACAAAAATAATAAAGAGTAATTGACATACAGCTCTATGACTAATTAATTTATGAAAACTATAGACCCAACCTCAATAACCTTCAAACTTCCCTGTTTTTCCCAAGTACATCAGTCAGTATGCTGAAACACATCACCAGGCCTGCACCTCTGTGTGTGTAGGTCACATCTGGCTGCAGCAGCATTATTCAGAAATTTTGCTCCTTAGTTTAGTGAAACACTGAGAGAATTGCTTGTCTCACTCCAAGCACCTGACTGCTCCTATTGAAACCCCCAGCAGGGTTACACATTATTTTTTAAAGGGTCACAGCCCCAAAACGGGGAGTTCAATACACAACTGTTGGGAAAGCACTTCAGTCTGGTCACCAAATTCAGCATCTGCAACTGCAGCAGTGAGAAAGGGGCTGTTGCAGCCTGAGCTTGTGGAAGCCTTTGAACTGCCACCATGTCACTCCAGCTTCATGTGCCACGTACTAATGAGATCAGAACAAGGTTCTACCTTCTGAAAATTAATAAAGCTGGATTTTAAGGGTACAGCAGGTCTTTCTTCAGTCATATACAAGAAATGCATGATTCAGAAAGATCAGCCAGACTAAATTAGAGTGAGGTGGGAAACTGCTGCCACACACACTGGTTTCTAGTGTGCACCAGAAAGAATCTTTTACCTGCACTGGGGCAGGGCTGAAAGAAATCAATAAAACTCCATGGGTAGTTCCCCTAGGTACAAGTATACAATTAAGATGATTGTACTTCACATCCACAAACCAGGCTTTATTGTGACAGCTGACTTGGAATTGCCATGCATCTACAGAAGAATGGAAATTTGAGGAGACATGGAAGAGTTCCAAGGAGGCCTGCACCTCCTAACCTATTCCAAAGTAATTCAGAATTTTCCTGGTTATGTATTTGGAGCAAAAGAAAATCTGGCTCCTATTTATTGCTTTGTTTTGCAAATTAATTAGTGTAGAACTTAGAACCTGAATAAAATAATAGCCAACATTTTGTACTTACTCCCTGCACTTTCAAGTGGTATAAAATGAAGCGACCCCTTATGCTTTTACAGATTCCTGTTGAAATCAAATTCTGTGTTGCTACAGGCATTTAAACACAGCAAATAATTCATAGGATCTTCACTTTACTTTTTAAAATGAGACTTGCTTTATATGTTGCTTTCTGCTGGAAAACCTGCCCTTCAGATTTGGCATGCTGTACAACCTAAACAAAGCATACAATGTCAGAGTATTCCAGACTCTGTTCTCATCACCCATTGCACACACACTTCTGTCTGCCAAGCATGCATTTTCCTTAAATCTTCATTTTCCTTAGACCAATAAAACACCAAAGGGTTTTTAATTTCCGTAAACTATTTTTGGTTGTAGTGAGCAAACAATAATCACTGAAATGTAACATTTAAAAGCCAGTCCTTCCAAGCTAATTCACAGCTCTCCTATTTGTTCCTGATGCTCTTCAATAGAAGTGATCAGTCAAGAAAGGATGCACTTGCCTTGGCGGGGGAGGGGTTGCTTAGTCTGGCAGCCAGGAGCTCTGGAAAACTTGTTCTATGTCTTAAAGAAGAATCTAATGGCGTTGCTTGAAACTGGTTGTGGAACAGCAAATGATTGATGGGGTTATTACCATCCACTGCTTCTGTTTACCCCAAATTAATCTCAAGTAGACTTCCTTGTAAATAATCTAGCTGTAGATATTCAGTATCCTCAGTGAAACCAGGAGTGAAGTTCCACTCTCTGGCAAGAAGGGAGGGGTGGGGAGGAGGCATTTTAGGATTTAGGTTTTTTCTCACTGCAGGCAAAGCAGAAACTGATACGACAATTGGTCTCATCTTGACATAAATCTTCTCACTGTATCCGTGCAATGCAAAGATTAGCTCACCTAATTTATGGTCAGAAGAGGGTTAGAAATTAAAAGAATTAAAGAAGAATGCAAAATCATCTCTTTCATCCAGAGGAAATGTACAAGACTGTATTCAGTGTGTGGGATGATCCAAACTACAGCACTCTTTTAGGATATGTTACAACAGACAGATGTGAGTAGCATTTCCATGCTTTCAATTCATATAAACACCAGTAATTAATGTAATTTACCATGTTGCAATAGAGAAAGCTGTGGAAGATTCCCCAGTACTATTTCCCCCTACAGACTGCTGAAGATTTGCAATAATGGCTGAAGTCAATCTTTTATTATCTCTAAATAACTTTATATGTAACCATATATTTTTATTTCTGCTTATAGATCCTGATCTTTGGATTTGCTCAGTACCCATTTTGTCACCTGGCAGTACAACCTTTGAGCTGATTCCCCATGACAGTTAGAGGGAAGACAAACAGTTGGGTTACTATTTTCTCAATTCTGCTAATTCTGTTCTTTTGGGAGGTTTAAGAGGCTGGAGGAGTGGTGAGCAAGTTCTCTGGTGATTGGATATGCAAGTGTAAGATACACAGTGGTTGAATTCACCCCTTGGAGCACTGCTGCCTTCAAATATCTTTGGTACACAGACTGTGCATGGGTTCTTGGTTGCTGGTGCTGAGACCCTTCTGTTAGTCAGCACTGTGCCCAGCCAGAGGGCAGCTAAACCCATTGCATTCACCCAGGGACACACAGGGGCATCCATGGGGGCTGGGCTGAGCCCTCAGGGTTCAGTCCCTTTCCCTACACCAATAAACTCCCACTGGTTCCATAAGCTGCCTCTTTATTTATCCCAACGGTTAACGTTTCCATGCTAAAATAAGAATCCCTGACCCATGGAGAAAGACAGGCAGAGGGTTTGCAGGCGCTCGTGGCTGCCAAAAAGACAGGCTGTGAGAAGGCAGGCACTTGGGAAACCTCTTGTAACCAGATGGCTTGTCAAAACATATGCTAGATAAGAGCACAGCCTGCAGGCATCGAGGGGAAGATGAGCCCATGGCAAACAGTGGCATCAAGGAATGCCTGAAATCACACAGGAATCGCTGCAATCAGAGCAAAGCCTAAACTGCACATTCACCCAAGGAACTGCAGATGAGATTAAATCTGTTCCAAAGTGCATATTAAAATTCATTCCCCAAACAGGAGATAGAGAGAGATGCAACATTTGCATGCCAGCAAGTTTTCAAATTTCTAAAATCTGGCTCTCTCTACTTGGAATAAACTGGTCACGTACTATGAGCACAAGACTTTTAACTCATTTTCACAGTGACTGAAGACTTTGCTTTCTATTATAAAATGTGAAAATCAGGTGTTGCCACAGAAGACCTCAGGAAAAAAACTAGGAACAGAGTCAAGCACTAAATACTTAAACAAATCTTAAAAGTTAGACTGATGCCATATATACAATACATTGTTCATTTCTCCTCTTTAATACTAGATTAAATAGCATGCAAACACATAAAATAGTTTGGATGCACTGAATACACAGGAGCTTAATTATTCCCATTGCCATGGAATTACAGAATGGTTTGAGCTGGAAGGGCCTTCACCAAGTCTTTTCCTGTATCTCTGAAAGTGGTTTCTGTGGTAAGAGATAACCACACTAACAGCTGTGTGGGGCAGATATTCCTTTCAAACAATGAAACAACACCAAAGAAACAATAAAGGTGGGACCAAAGGACCAGCATCAGAGGGATGGAACTATCTGCACACAGTGAATTTAAAACAGAAAATTCCCATTTACTTTGTGGATGAGCACTTTGGCCAGTGCACAAACAGCAAACAACCAAACAGGGAGCTGTGAAGAAATGGGCAGGATCCCATGTTATAGATTCATGGGGAAGGAGGAGGACACAAATGTGCCAGCATGACTGGCCAGGAGCACACCTTGCTGTTATATGTGAAGGAAGGTGACCTGGATAGATGGGAGAGATGTCAAGATGGGAAACCTTTGCTATTTTCCTTCTTCAGTACACTCTTGTCAGCCACAACACTTCTTTTTAACCCAGCAGTTACTTGTCTGGCAGTTGAAGCACATCCAATGAACAGTTTCTTTCTTTAGATTCTAGGAAGCCACAGAGGCCTCAAAACGGCCAAGAACAGGTAAACCAGAACAAAATTGTAAACTCCAGCAAAAGGCTAAAGAGAAAGGGCACATCCATGCTTTGCTTTTAAGAATCAGACTCAAATGACTCATTTAGTCCCTGCTGCTATTCCTGCTAGTAAGCTACTGCTGCTGCCACTGTGGACAAACTCTTTGCAGGGAACAGTGTCACCGAATTGTTGCGTCCTGACCATTTTTGAGAAGCCAAAGCCACTTAGAACATACTGGGGACTCAGATAATTCTGCTGCTTTACCACTACTATAAAATGCCAAGTAAATGAGAAGTCCTGGGAAATGATTTACTTGTGTTTGTTTTGGAAATTACCAATACTACACCACTCTTCAGCTTCATTCCTTCAAGAATCCTTTCCCTGCGTGTTGGTCCTTGCCTTCCTAGCAGAATCAGAGCTTTTTATTGAAGAATCTCATTTCTTACCACTGCAATAGAACATAAACATTTTTCAAATTTCCCAGTGATAGCGAGGGTAGGTTGCTCTTTGTATTTACTACTTAAGTGAATTAAACCAACTCAAATGTGTGATCTCTCCAGACAAAGATGAAGGTTACATAGTTTAAGGATGAAATATAGACCATCCTCTACAAAACCACTGTGTTGCAGTTTAATTAAAAGAATTCATTAAAGTCATGCCCCATCCAAGGTAATTAGTATGCATAATTTATGCTTTGCCTAATACACAAGGGCAGTAGTCTGAATAATAAACTCAAGTTAACCTTAAGTGGAAGAGATTGAATGGTCAGATGTTTATTTAGCTCAGGTTTGCTCAAGAGCTAAGGTTAAAGAGGTGAAATTTTATTATAGTTAATTAATTTCTTAAATTTTCTTCATAAAATGCTGCCTACCTAGTAGGATGAAAGGGTTTTTTTTCTCTTCTTAAGGAAGGAATCCAGTAAATATCTCTGTTTCCCATCAGCTACAAGAACATTGAGTATACTCATCACATATGTGTAGCTTGCAAGGATATGACTTGAAGGAAGGTTCCCCTGAAAATTTTTACCAAAGAGCAAATGTACCAAAAGTTTCCAAAACAGCAATTCCCAAAGCATAAATTCACAATCCAGTCAGTGGCTTCCATGGCACCCTGACCTGCTGCCTTTCCAGTTCCTTCTTATTCAAGCTCCTGACTCCCTGTCAGCTGCACAGCCTCACTGCAAACCAAATCAGCAACGCCATGTGACCAAAACCCCAAACCAACACCACACACCCCATTCTGATCTCTTCTCAGGAGAATTCAGTTCAGTGAGCCCTCATGGGCCACCATCAGCGGAGTGCCCACAAGGGGATCCATGGTGCCTTGAGCTGCTATTGCTACTGAAGACTTCACAGAATGCACGGAATGGCTACACTAACCTTGCTACAATGAGCATTGAGCAGCTGAAAGTCTCTCTTCCACAGAGTAAAATGAATGTACCCCCCTCCGTACAAATGACTGCATTGGAGCTCTACTGCTATTCATGAGTGACATCCCTGCTAACCCCAGGGCTCTGAAGTTCAAGTCCTGAGCTCCAGTGGGCTCCTGTCACAGGGTTCTGTTCCTATGAGCAAAGCCAGAGGTGTCAGGCAGGTTTGTGATAACAGGATCTCAGTGTTTGGGGGAAGAAAGATGAGGCTGGCAAGACCATCAGATGCCAGATTTGTCACTCCAGCAGAGGAATGATAAAGTTTAGTACTGGAAAAGAAGGCCCCAAAGTCTCCTGGTAAGAGCAAGAAAACAAGCTTGACCAAAGACCTTCTCAGCTACAGATCCATTTTCAGATAACAGCCAGTTAAGCTTACTCAGGACAAGCTGTATGGCTTAGATGGGATAGGGGCACCACAGGAACCACCTTCACATCTGCACTGACTTGCAGTGGAAAGATCTTGTGAGGTGATGGGAGGCAGAAGTAAAGCTGCAGGGCTCTGCAAGATTTGAAATCAAAAGGTCTGAACAACACTCTGTGTGCTGCTTTCTCCAGACCATTTTTCTCCAGGTGCAGGAGGGTTGGATGTGATCTATTCATTGCTGGAAAGCATAAGAAATGTTCATCCTTGTCAAAGGCCACTCAAATTAATGTGCTAGAAATACAAATTTCACTTAGATGCAGAGAGTTCTGTCAATCAGAAACTCATTAACTTACAGAGGTTGATTATTTCCCCCAACTGCCTTTGTGTTGTCAACACGTTTGACTTGTTTGCTTTTGCATTTCCCCTTAGTCTCTACCCACACTAAGAAGTCTTCATATTTCCAGCATTCAAAAAACCTCTGTGCTGGATGTGGCCATGTCTTCTGTTGCCTGAGCGGGGAAAGTCCTTGAAGTATGTGGGGTTTGGATTAGGCCTAATACTGAATGGGTGTTTTCTTTTGTTTGAACTTACATTTTATTTTTGCTGCCTGTTGCAGAACAGCACGAAAGCTACAGGCATTAGTCTGAGGTAACACAGAACTCTCTGGCTGGAAATGAATGGAGGTCTTTGTGGACTGTCCTGTCCTTGTGCTGCATTCTTTCATGGACAGACAAGCAGGAGACTTGGTACAGAAGATCATGCAATAACCTCCAGATGCTTTTTTTTGAGTTGCATTCTCAAGTAATTCTGCAGTATTATCTGCAGCAGGATTTTCACTCCAAAACACAGGTATGATACAAAGCAAAAGTTTATTTTGGAGTTTGTATCACCAAATGATCCTTATTTGCTTCCTCTCTTATTTATTTGTATCAATAGCCACATGCAGACTTCCTGTACAGGATTAGCTCTTATTTAGGGATCCCACTCCACAGTTTTAAATAACAATCCAAGCGTTGGCTTAAACATCTCCCACACTCCCAGTAGGAAGAGGAATTAATAAGAATTGTCCTGTACAACAGTATGGGAGGTCAGATCTCAATCTTACTGAAACTGCTGGCAAAAGACAGCTTATCTTTTGCTCTTAAGAAAATTGAATCTATGTGGATTGGAACAAACTCCTACAGCCAACAAAAATCTACTTTCCTTTGGATCAGAATCCTCTGTTCACATGGGAATTCTTTAGCTTCTGCCAGTATCTCTCAGCTAAGGCTTGGTCCCATAATCACTGAAAAAACAATCTGCAGAAATCTGTGTATATAAAGATTTTTTCCAATTCTTCTGGAATATGTAGTAATAGAGAAATGCCAGCTAGAGAATTACTGCAAATTAATGTATTATTTGTGCTACACATTTCTGACCTTTTATCCTCTTTTCTGTCAACATTCAGATAAGTCAGACTAACTAAATTTTAATGAGGACAAAATGGTGGAAGAAAATAGTTCTCAGTCACAAATGCACATGCTTGTATAAATTCAATTGCATGAAATTTTGCCACACAAAAAAGAAACCAAAACACAAAAGAGACCAACTTCTAAAAAAAATAACCATTACCTGACAAAACTCACATCGCTAAGAATAAGTAGTGAGCAAGAGATACAAATGTATTTTAGAACAATTATCCCTTTTTTTCTCCCAAAAGATGAAAATTCTCAAGTGCATTTCCTTGGAAGCACATTTATGAAAATTGGTCTTGGGGAAAAAAAAGGAGGTCAGTAAGCAAGCAAATTTTATAAAGAAGAGTCTAGTTTGCTGCTGTTAACCTGGAGTCCTGCTCAATCCATCAAATTATGCAAAGAGATCACGGCATTACAGAGAGAAATTAATCTCACTAGAGCTGAGGTTCAAACTGCAGATGTTCCAATTTCATAAAATATCATTAAAACTAAAGACAAATTTAAATAAAGGTTCTTGTAATTCCATATAATACAAGAAGACCATTTGAACTGAGTATTACTCAGCAATCCCCAAATTCAGAGTATGATCCAAAGCCAACTGTTCAGACATTCAGGTTCTGGGGAAGCAACTAACTAGTTTCAGTCAGAAAAATCATCGACTACAGAACAAAAACAGAGAAACAGGTTTTCTGTAATTCATCAGCACGGATATAATTATACTATTGAACCTTATTAAGAACTGCAAGACATAAAATCATGACAGATTTTTTTATTATAAGGTTTTTTATTGTTTTTAGTTTTGCAGCCAGATTTACCCCTGAAAAATCACAATAATTCCATTAACTCAGTTGTTTTCAACCTATTTTTGTTGGAATGCCTGTTTTTCTGAGGTGCCTTATGCCCTTAAAGGAGCATAAAGCTCTTTTAGAGAACTGGCCACCCCCTCCTCATCCCCACAGCTCTGCCATCCAGCTCAGTGCCATTACTTTTAATAACGTGGCACATGTCCAAAGCTTTATCAGCGTCAATTCACTGGGCACCTCAGCGAGTCAAAAGGTGCTTGGTGCTTGAAGCCATTTACTTCTTTTTCTTGGACTCTATTTTTAATTTTAATTAGAAAAGGATGCACAAATAGAAGCAGCCATGAATATAGTACTTATCCAACAGATTCCTTCAAGGCAGAGATTTAACAGCAGACACAGCTTCATTAAACTTACAAAATTATGCTTCATCCTCTGATTTTTTAGAATTCAAGTACACTTATTAAAGTGCCTATCAGCAAGCCAGTAAACAGAGTACAGGGATATGATGCTCAGAGTGAAACTCCTGTAATGCTCTTTTAGTATCTGGAGCAATGCTATTTACAAATCCTGGCTGGAGTGAGTGTGTAAGACACTTACATCAATCTTTATCCATTTCAATTACCAACAAAGGTAATATCACAGCCAGCACACATTTAACATTAGATGGCACATATCTGGGCAGACCTGAGAAGCTGCAGAATAAATATTGATATATTAAAACAGAGTCTATTACTCACCTTCTGAATAAACCACTGATTTTAATTTACCTACAATTTTGCAATAGCATCTTTCTGAGGAGGAAATTAGATTTTTACATATCATAGCAAATCACAAAGCCAAAATGTCAATTTCATATATCAAGCAATTACGTGTACTGTTTATTTTTGGGGAAAATTTTAACATATATTTACTTAGAAAGCCACATGGGTCCCTCCAAAATAAATAGGAGCTATAATTCTTGCCAAAAAAATCCACAGTTCCAGAGATCTACTCATCAATTTCCTACAGCATTAATGAGGAAAGGCGCTGAGACAGTCATTCATACTGTCTTTATGATAAGACTAACCTACAGGGCAAATCAAGATTAAGGACAAAGGGAAGACAAGTGGATAGAATCCAGAACGAGGGGTTTTTAATGCCTTGCTTGAAATTTTTGTTTGCCATCTTAAATGTAAGTGCCACACTCAAAGTGCACATGAAAATGAAAGATATTCTCCCAACAGGAAGCTACACAAAAGGAGAGATGGAGTTATTTTTGCCTAAAGATTTATTTGGCTAGAGTGGGGAGGAGGGGGAAGAGGCTGTTACTCCTTCCTTAGAAAGCACCTGTGAAATCGCCGTGAGTTACCTTTGTAAGAAACACACGGTCAGAAGTTCCAGTGACCTGGCTCTCCAAGGACAGACCTTGCCAATGTCAAAGGCATGTGAACTTGTCCAAATCTCAGGAAACTCCCTTCAGAAATATTTGCACTCATACTCTTAACTACACCAGAACTACATTTCCATCTGAATTTTGGGTTTTGGCTTCATGCTACTTGGAAAGGAACCAGCCACAGCCTATTTTAATGCACCGGGTCTTGAGGAGTCTTACACACTTAAGAAAAAAGGATTAGAAGGGATGTAGTAAGATCATCCTCAGGCATTTGAGAATACAAATCCTTGCATAAACAACCCTCAAGGTGGGCATGGTTCATAAAATATGCAAGCCCACTGGCACAAAGGACAGTGCCAAACATAACCCTCTGTCACTTTTTCTCTACTATAATCTCCATGTGATTCATGCTGAAAATCCAGACACTCTTTTTTAAAACCTTGTGACATTTTAATTTTCGTAACAGTTCCCCTGTACATCCTTGCCAGGCTGAGACAGTCTCTGCTTCTGAAAGAGATGTATCAGCATGAGGAAATGACCAGTGTGCTGGACTGAGGCTACAGACACGGGAGATGGCTCTGCCAGTGCTAACCTTGGCACCCAAAGTTTTGGGGGATCAGTCCAGATGCATTTGAGCTGGCTCTCTGTGACTCAGATAAAGCCCAAAAATAGAGCTGCAGTGTGGATGCTGGCTGAGCCAACGAGCCTGCCAAGGGCATTTATCACTTCCCATCCCTGTAAAGCTGCCCTTAGCAGCTCACAACTTAGCAAACATGACCTGCAAATAACGCCTGGCTTCTGGTCCTGACAGGAGAGGGACAATCACATGCAGCTTTCTATAGCAATAGCCAGGAGTTTTCGTTTCAGGCATGGCACAAACTGTCTCACAATAAAACAGTCCACCCAGCATTCCATGAAGAGAGGTGATTATATTCTTACCCAAATGCTGAAGAAATTGAGGCAAATAGATGACATTCAAATTGCTTCTAGTAACACAGGTTTTCATGAACGAGATGGGCAAACAGTACCACTGTGTTTTTTATTCTCAGACACGGTTTTATTATTTTCTCTACCTTCTTTTTCACTGCTTTCTGGTGCTTTTTCCTTCTCTCACAGACACCACCTTAGTTACTCTCACATTAGCTACTGCCACATCAGTGGAAATAACAAGATAGAATTTATCACTAAGCCCTTCTAAATGTGCTACTAAGCTCTTCAAGTCCTAATTGATTTTAGGAGGCTGGCCCAGCTGATAATGTTCTCTAATCCAGACACTGTATGTTTGACCTGATGGAATAAAGAAACCTTTGGAGAGAACTGAAATGCTTTAATCAGCTCTGAGGCTTCGTTTGCTCTAACCCTGCTCTTGGTGCCTGCATCCCCCTGGCCCTGGGTTTCCTCACAAGGGACACGATGACACCCAGAGCCATCCCTAGGCCTTGCAGGCTCCTCCTCAGGTAGCGTTCCTGTCGAGCTCTGCTTGTGCCTGCACAGCAATATCACCACACAGCACATTATTTAACCCTCCTTTCCCTCTGGTTACCTTACCTAAGCAGGCAGAAAAGTGCAAGTTACAGTTTGGTTTTCTCAAGGAATTTTGAAGTTCAGTCTAAAACTCACTTATCATTATTTTGGTTGCAATTTGGTAAGACACCAGCCAGCATCACGAGCTACAGAGCCAAGTGCCAGCTGATCAGGCTTCTTCTCTGTGAGATGCTTCTACAGCTTCACTGCCAGGTTCTCATTATATAAAAATAGCCAAACCAAAAATTTCTCCCTTCCAGCTCTCTCCTTCTGGACTAACACCACACATGAAAACAAACAAATAAATAAATAAAACACTGAGAAAGAAAAACAAAACCAAATCAAAATCAATCCTGATTATTTTTTGTTTAGTAGCCAGTTGATAAAATCTCCTGCAAGGCCAAGGTCAAGTGGGCAGGTCCAGGCACAGAGCACGCTTGACACCTGCCAGCCCTGAAGGGGCAGGAAGGAAGAGAGCAGCTTGTCAGTAAGGAATCTCAGCTCCAGTCCTGCCGGCTGGCATGTAGAGAAGAGGAGCGGGTCTCTTCCATATCTTGCTTCTTTATTCGGGAAAAGGAAGAGCTGAGGGCAAGCCAGAGGGCTCTTTCAAAGCATAGGGGAGACCACAGGGAGTCCAAAAAACCTCATTAATGCCTCCTGGGAGAAATACAAATGCTGACACACTGTCTTGCAGAGTATCAACAATATTAACCCGTGGGGTTTTTTTCTTACATTAAATACATACGAATCCAAGGATATCTGGAAATTTTTGGTTGTCATAAAAACATCCAACATGGCCAGAGTCTTAAATATAATGATAGAATAAAGAATATAAATCGATAAAGAATATAATAATTTACCAGCCAGATCCATTGCACCACCCATATCCAATTTGTTTGCTTTTCCTATCAAATGATTATTTTCCTCTAACTGCTAATAGCAAATCTTGGCAGATTGTTGAAACTTGTTGTAGCAGGATGATTTGCCTGGAGCGGGGTAAGATAACCTGAACAATATCTGATTAACAAAGCTCTCAGTGGTGAATGGAGCTGGGGATGTCCGTGCTGCTCCTGGTGTTGAAGAATGCAGAAACCAGCCTGACTCATCAAGCCCGAAGTTAAACAAAGCGTGTGATAAAAGGCACCAAAGAGTGATAGTACTGACAACTTATCTAAAGGTGCTGAGCTGACACAGCCAGCCCGCACACTGCCAGTTGATCACTTCACGCTTATCAGAGCCCAGTCCCACTTTTCAATGGCAGGGTTTTCTAACACATCCCTTCCCGCTAGTGTGTGGAAACTCCTGCCTTGTGTGGGGATGCCCCGCAAGGTTATTCTTTGTGGATGAGTGAAGATCTGCCCAGGGTTTTTCGTGTGGGTGAGTAACATCAGTCTCTACTTGATAATTGGTTCTGCTAGCTTTAATATAATTGTTTCAATATTGCTTCAGCTGGCTTCCAGTCTAAAATGTTCACATGTCCCTGAAACAGCACATCTGATACTGGCAGGCTTTGCTCAGCTCTCCATCCTTCTGAGGGAAATAAATTTGCTTCTGCACAGTTTACTGAGTGTCATTCTTCTAGACTAAAAAAACCCAAGTTCTTTTTTAGGCTGAATGAACTTTAAAGATCTGGCACATCTGAGACACAAGGACTTGTCCCAGTATCTTAGCTGAAATCTCCTCCCTTCCCACTGCTGCAGTCCTGCCCATGCCAGCTGGGTCCTGTCTTCCAGCTCAGTGTAGACAGCCCATTGATGGCTGTGCATGCAGAGTCTGGAATCCTTCCAGAGCACAAGGGATCTGGATATGTTACTGTCCTCACACAGTTCAGTCATGGCACTCCTGTCAGACTCAGGGATGCCAAAGCTGAAGCCCTGGATCACAGCCACAAGTCAGTTCTGGAGCACAATGAATTGTAAGAGTGGAATGTCACACAGCTCATGACTACCCATTATTCCCATCAGTACTTGATAACAATCCAGATCTTTCAGAGCTCCCAAACTTACACAACACTGGGAAAGCAGCAGGCAGGTATTTTTATGTTTTTGACAGTTTGCTCTGCTCAACAATCAGGTGCCATCAAGCCCCACAACAACTCCTTGGCATCCCCAGCGATTCTGCTATGGAGCTCTGAGAATGTTTCTGCCATGTGCCATTGGAGAGTGCCTCTAGATCTGTGAATAACTATTCAAAGCCATTCTTTGGGCTTTGCCATGACTTTTGGGTGCCTTTCAAGAAAAACAAAAGACTTTCTTCAAAGCAAAATAAATCTGCTCTTTCACAACAATTAACTGCACTTTGCATGGAACTGAAACAAAACTACAAAATGGAGACAGAAAAATCCACAGTGTTCATACTTTCAAGCTTTTACTGTATTTGTAGTGAAAAGCTAGATTTCTGAGGCTGAATTTGCTGTGATTATCCCAAGAAGTCTCAGGATTGCACTTGACAGTCACTGAAGTGGGAAGCAGCCCGCTTCAGAGAGAGGAACAGGCAAAGTTGTCCATTCCATGGCACAGCAGACAGGCAGGGCTGTCCCCACTGTGGCCATGCAAGAGCCCCAAGAAGCCAGGCTTTGTGCTGGGGCAGAGGACAGAGGCCATGGGAGGCAGCAGTCCCTGTCAGGAGCAGCCCTTCCCTGGCCATCTCCACAGCTCAGTTCACACTCTGTGCCAGCTGCACATCTCTCCCTTTCTGAGGAAAGGCAGCTCAGCCCCAGCCATGCCACATCCTCTCTCCCTCTTCATGGTGACAGCCTTGCACTGCTCCCAGGGACAGAGTTAGGAGACTAAAAGCAGAAGAATATTCAAGCCTTATGGCCTCTGACCAGTATCTGGCTGATGGGTGTCTGAATCTGGCTGTAGTTTTCTCTCTGGCCAGTGTGCTCAAAGATTAGGTGCATAGAGAAGCTGAATTTCATTTTAGCTCCAGTGGTGGCTGCTTGGAGTGAGGACTTTGGTGAAACACCTTTGCAACAATCATTAATGGACATCAGCCCCCAGGAGCAAAATTGTGCCATCTTTCAAATTTAAGCCAGTTAGACAGAAATAGTTAAACAGTTTTGAGAATAAACCCATCTATTTCTTACAGGAATTATGAGAAAAAAAACCCCAGAATTTAAAAAATCCAAACCAACTAATCACTAGTTTTCCTATAAACATGCCTGTCCAGCCCCTAGTACAGTGACAGCAGTGTGAGCTCCTGGGCAGAGGGCAGGGCTGTGCAGCTTTAGCCAGCCCCAGACTTGGCTGGAAGGTGGGAACTTCCCTTTGGGCAGCTGTGAAAAGGCCTTGTCTCCCTGATTTACACAGGTATGGTGTGAATGGCTCAGAGGCTGAGGCCTGCTCAGCCAAACACCCATGTGTGCATGAAATTAGAATGTCAACATTTGATTCATGCTGCCAGGCTGTGACTGTGAAACAAATTATGTCAGTGGGTGGCAATTGCAATATTAGTCTAAGCAGATAACATTTAGCTGAAAGGAGGGGCTCGGTTCACATTCTTCTCTCCACCATTTTAATATGTCAACATCATTAGACTTAGAAGGCCTGGAATTTTGTCAGAATGGAAAAAATACGGAGACAAAGAAAGATATTATAGGTTGAGAGAGGGTTTATGATAAAGAACAAGCAGCACAATCCAGATAAAGGTTCAGGAATTTCATTACTGCTCCTTTACCACATACCTTCATTGTGAAGAGTTCAGTCTTTAAATTTTGTCACCCCCTCCCTCCACCCCAACCCACCTCCATTTAACGATTTTAGGAAGAGTGACTGAACAGAGCAGAATGGAATGGCTGGCAACATCACCTGCAGTATGTTAAAACCCGCCTCTTTAAGGAAGAAATGCCATTTACTAATTAATTTTTTATTTTGAAAGCCTTGGAAATGTTTGGCTTGAGCAACCAAACTTGAACACAGGAAAATAAGGCTGTAAGTCTGGCTTCTTTTCAATACAAAGAAATACAAATTAATTTTTTAGAAGACAGAAAACTCCCAGTTTTCTAAGTTGCTCCTAGCATTTTCAAGTGAATTCCTATGAAATAAACAATTTTTGAGATGGGAACTCAATATTTTATAGCAAAATTAATTTTAGAAAAAAACTGAGACATATTTGAAAGCAGTACAGGATACTTAAAAGTAACTGGGTTTACTACAGAATTAATGAACAAATACACACAACTCACCATGCTGTAAAGGTGGAAGATATCCTAAGAAAAAAATAGTAGTTATTTTCTTCTGGCTCTCATTTAATTATCAAAAAGTGCCTGTATCAGAAGACAATATTGTCATAGAAGTTATCATCATCTTAGCTTCCTTTTTTTCTGCCTTGTTTTAACTGCCAAAATGGCAGAATATCAATTTAAGGTGTTATTTCATAGCAAACACCCAAGTTGTTAAAGTTAATACTGTGAAAAATCTTACTTGTAACAGTTTATAGAAGCAGCCACTCATTCAGTTACAGAACTAAGGATCAGCAATCACCTTTCTAGGTAATGTACAGAGGTTTTAGGTGGCTCTACCAAAAATTAATGTATCAGCTTGATCTCCCAGCTTATAAAAACAATCTTTATCCAAAAGTTATCAAGAGGGAAATGGATTGTAGGCACCTCCACTGCCCATCAGCCTGTGCTGTGTAGTCCAGAGCAGTCACACACCTGTCCCAGAGCAGGTCTGAGCCACACCCAGCTCAGCCTGGCCAAGGAAAATCTCATCACTGGGACAAATTCCCACTGCCTTTCTCACCCAGTGGAGAAATTCCACTGAAGCTGATGTGCCAAATTAACCACTGCCATTTCTCCATTGGGCTTCCCCAAAGACTAGTTTGATTCAACAGGAATTTTCAGTACACCAGGAGTGGATGCATGGACTTCTGTGGGAGCTAGATGGGCAACAAAATGAGAAGCCAGATCATTTATCTGTCAGACTTTGCAAAGATTGATTTAAACCGGCTTCAGAAAACACACATTGCAGTAACACACATACATGTGTGTGGCCCAGCTATGATTTTACAAGCTCAAAAGTCAAACTGTGCTGCCAGGGCAGTTACTATGTGGTGTAACAGGGATTTCCAGAGCCCTGGTAATGTCTTTATTGTGTTTCTCCAGTAGAGTCTTAAAAAAAATTGGTTTATGTGAAGGGACAAAAAAGATTCAGACTATAATATTTAACTACTTGGAAAAAACCCAACAGAAAATGTAGATATAACTGACTCTCTTAATTCAATTACATTTATTGTATCTTTAACAGATGTTACAGTTTGACCTTTACAAACAACAACAACAAAAGTGGAAAAACTCACAGTAGGAGATTGCAATTTTCCTATTGCTTCCTCTACTTCAGGGTATGCATTTTTGGAATCTTTTCAAAAGGGAGGATTTCTCATTCAAATTTTTCAGAATTGTCCAAATTGGCAAAAAAGGTTCAAAAGTGCTGATTTTTTCTCTCTGTGATATAAACTGTTGAGTTCCCAAAACCTTCATTTAAAAAGAATCTGCTTGCATTAGAAGTTACATGTTTGTCAACAAACAAACAAAACAATGGAAATGTCTCTCTCCAGTTCAGCACACTCACCTCTCCATTCCCCCACCCAGGAATTAATAAGGATATAATAAACCAAATAAAACTGAAGAAAAAAAAAAAGTATACAAAAACTGGGAAATTGAAAACTATTTCTGTCTCCTTGGACTACTTTATGTCGAGGACAAATGTCTGTAGAGAGCACTGTAGCTCATTTCAAAAGCTCAGCTATTGCCCCTGCATAGAAAAATAAGTGTAAACAATGAAACTTCTCCAAAGGTAATTTGGTAACAGTGCTTACAAAGAGGAAAGCAGAAAAGACAGCAGTAAGACTGCAGGAAAGATTCTTTCTTTATGGTGTAGTGACGGCCTTGTAACTTCTCCATTATGATGGGAACCCCTGCATAAAGATTGCATTATCATCTGTGGTTAACTGTCAAATGCATTTTAATGCTTTATTTGGGAGAGCTAAGTTAAAGACAAAACAATCCTTCTCTTCCTAATCTATCCATCCCTGAGAATGTAAATACAGCTCATACTTGTGTGTCAGAGTGTGGGGAGTTAACTGTATTCTTTCAGCTTCGTGTAGATTCCTGAAGATCAGAGAGCTGAGTAAACAATATTTTGATGTAAACAGATTATCAACATGAGAGGAATGACCGTCTGGTCACCTGTGGGGGTTTATTCACTTAACACTTCCACCCCATAAAGACAATTGTGTGCAATCAATGCATATAGGGCCTTTCACTGGGTTGCTAAGTGATATGTAGTGTCAACAGAAAAATGCATGATGTACAGAAGGGCTGCTCAACAGCCAGGAGCAAACAGCACACATGGATGATATTTTAAACTTAATTCAGTGCGTTATGAAGATTGTGACAGGCACAGTGGCTGACCAGAAAGCACTTCAAAAATTTGACTTTATAAAGTTGGATCTCCCACGTGTTTAAAGAGTTTAATTTGGTAACAAGTGAATCACAGCGCAGAGCTGTAGCTGGTTCAAATAGGAAAAGCCAACCCAGCAGGGAAGCACTGAATATTCATTCACTGGAAGGCACAGCAGTCATTTTACAATCCAGGCTTCAATATATGAGCAGATCATTTGTCTAAGATTGTATATGCATTCTCTCATTTTCCTCATCTCTGGAAACTATTTTAGTAAAAGCCCAGAAGCTGTTTTCAACTGTTTCTTCAGAATTTCTAAAGAAAGGAAAGAAAGTTGAATGGCATCACATTGCCCCATACAACCATGAAAACCTGTTTTGTGGGACATTCTTGAAACCAACCCAGAAAGAAACCCTTAAGAGGTTTTGTATTTATTTACCCATTCTCTGCCCACCACCCACTTGATAGGTTTTATATTCAAATGCAAAATACATCTGCCTTTGTTCTAAGGATTCAATCTGATTTTGGTCTGATTTACAGAATAAATCCTGAGAAATCCAATCTTTTGCCAAATTTTATTTTTCTAATAGCTGCACACAGCAAATAGAAAACATCCAATCCCCCAAGCTTCTCTAAATCACTTGCAATGATAATTCAGCCTGTTGTCATATTCAAAGGTTCCTCAGAGACCACAAAGCTTTGACCAAACACGTTGCTTGCTGGATCATTAGCGCTATTTTCTGCGGAATGCAATTCCCAAACTCACAAAATGTTTTTATTTTTTTACAAGATGTCAGAGAGCTCTGTGTTCACCAGACTGCTCCTGACAGTACAGGGGCAAAGTGAGGATCAGTGGTGACAAAAATGGTAACTTATTTAGTTAGGTCTGGATAGGTTTGTAAATCCCTGAGCTTTCAAAAGGATATTTTTTATTAATATATAGAGTTTTCTTCTTTGAAGGGATTTTATTTAATATATTTTGGAAGAATTTTCATAAACAAGAAGACATTTTATTGAGGGACCCTTTTCTGAAATGCTACCTAGGTTCAGGTCAATGGAAGTTGTTACTAGAGTTTCTGAGCTACACATAACCAGATGTGATCTACTCAGGACACTCAGCTTCCCAAAAGCACTTGCAGACTTCAGCCCAGGACTCAGAAAGTAAAGAAATACAGAGAAGTCCTTCCACTGGAAGGCAGAAAAGTGCTGAATAGAGAGGAATCAGCCCGTTCAAGGAAAGAAGGATAATTAGGTCTTGAATTGTGTCATTAATGGTTTCCTAAACCAGTCAGGCTGCTGGATGTCTAAATTGAAAATATACTAAGACAATAAAGAGAAGTTTGGAATTCTAACTTTGGCAATATACTTGGGTACATGACAATTTTGAGGACACTAGAAATTAAGTTCCTTATTTGAATTAATAAGATTGATCTGATGCCTAATAGAACTGAGAAGATTATTTCTTTTAATAATAATGCATAATTACTAGAATCAAAATAATCCAATTGTTTATCAATATTAATAAAATTAAACTACTAAGTCAGGAACAGAATTTTATGTTCATCTTTATGTTCAACTATCAGACTGCCTGGAAAATAACTACAAAAAGATTTGCCTATCCTGTAGAGAACTCCTACTCTACTCAGAAAAGCTCTCCATAAAAACTAAAATCAGAATATCCATCTTATATACTGGTAAAATATTGCCCAGTCAACTCCTCCTCTCCTCCCATATGCTGTGCTATTTTTTGGTAACAATTTTTAAGAAGGAAGAAAGAGAAAAAGGCACAACCCACAAGAGCAGCAAAGCTTTGATGCCATTCAGAGCAGTCAGCGCAGCGTAGCAAACACAGCACCGCTCCAGTGAAAGAATGAAGGAAATGGGGCTGAGCACAGATTCTGTTTCTGAGCCACACACAGTCTGTGGGAGCATCTCACATGCTGGCAGCAAAGTAAATTCTTCTAAGGGCAAATTCCTCCCCTACCTGGAGCTGTGTAAGGAGTGTAAAACCTCAGTCTGAATTCTGCTGGTTTCAGGACCCTTGGACTGTGTGACACAAAGGCAACAGAGGATCCTATCTGTTTATGCCAATTCTTCTCTAATAACAAGCCATAAATCAGAGCTTCTGGAAGAGGTGGCTCTGGTTACATCAGGCCCAGAATAATTTGGGAATAAACTCCCTATATCTCCAGCTCAGTCAGTGCTGGGACGAAAGAGTTTCACTTGTCTAACAACAGTTCTCAGTGCAAAATTAGGGGAAAAAGGCTTCCTGTGTTTACTTATCAGTGTCAACCCTTGTTTTAGAAGTCTATGTCCAAGACTGGCTTCACCAAAACCCCTCAGTCTTGGAGTTCAGTATTTAAAGATCCATGTGTGCTTTTGGTGGTGTGTGCCAAGAAGGGCAATGGCACCTTGCCTGTACCAGCAATGGTGTGACAAGGCCAGGGCAGTGATTATCCCTCAGTACTGGGCACTGCTGAGGCCACACCTTGAGTTCTGTGTCCAGTTGTGGGCCACTCATGAGAAGAAGGACATTGAGGTGCTGGAACATGTCCAGAGAGAGGCAATGGAGCTGGGAAGGGCCTGGAGCACAAGTCTGATCAGTAGCAGCTGAGGGAACAGAGTGTTTAGTTTGGGAAAAAGGAGGCTTGAGGGAGATCTTATCACTCTCCAACTCCTGAAAAGAGGGTGGAGCCAGATCAGGGTTGGTTTCCCCTCCCAAGTTCCAGGAAGAGAGGAAATGAACTCAAGTTGTGTGAGGGCAGATTTAGGTTGAATTTTAGGAAAAAATTCCTCATGGAAAGTACAGTCAAGCACTGTAAAGGGCTGCCCAGGGAGCAGAGTAGATTGGAGTGTCCAGATGGAGTCCCCATCCCTGGAGACACTGAAAGACCTGTAGGGTGGCACTGAGGAACATGATTTTATGGTGGATTTGTCAGTGACCTGTTAAAGCTTGGGCTTGATCTCAGAGGTCTTTTCCCACCTAAATGATTCTGTAATTCCAAGGACTTGGTTATGCCTTTATCAGCAGATGTTTTGCTTTTTGTTAATACAAAACTAAAATGGGTCTAAAGTGAAAACTTTCTTTGGTCTTTTATTTCCTGAGTTAGCATTTTGTTACTTTGAACACCTTAGTGTGCAATTGCACAGTCAAGTATCAACCAACAGGTTCTGTTACACTGTGAGACTGCTCCATGCCCAAGGTAACCTCAGCAACACCAATTGTGAACCACCTTCCTGCCCCCAGTCTGAACAGGAGAAAAGAATCAGAAAAATTCCTATATGAATCTCTAGAGGTTTGTTCCAAGCAGGTAATTCTTTCTAATGCAGAACATGTCTGATACAGCCCCAGGATGCCCAAAACTCAAAGAGCAAAATCTGTGAGTCTCACAGAGCTTGTTCACCTGGCAAGGTCTGTCAAGAAAGATGGGCTGCTGCTGTGACTGTGGCAGCAACTCTGCTCCTGCACTGTCATCTACACGGGGTCTCACCAGTACCTGGACCCCTGTTCTTATCAACTTGCTTTTTAGGCAAATTTGGACAAGGCTGCTCACAGAGTGGAGGATGCTCTCAGCACCACTGCATTCAGGCAGTTCTGCTTTAGAAGGCAACATCAAACCTTGTAACTCCTCCACCCAATTCCCCCTATCCTCCAAGCACCAAAGGCATTGGGTTACTGCAGCTATGAGGAGCATCCCCCAGCCCACAAGAAGGGGTGGGAACTTTAGCACCCCAGTGGCTTGGAGGAAATTTCCTAGGAAGAGAATGAAAGTTTTGATCTGTTTCCATTTGACAGGAGTATAGCAATAAAATGCTCCTTCTATCTTAAAGCAATGATGCAAGTAAGTTCAGACTAGCTGAAATACCAGGCCAAACTTGGCAACATTGCTGGACAACATTACTAGACAATGAAAGACACTTAGCTTGACTTAAATGAACAGATAGCCTGAAAAGCTGGAGTAGAAATCTTGGCCACTCTAACTATTGTTAGGACTGACTGCAGCTGGTTAATACTGGAAAGTGAGCAACAAGGGCTTAAGTGGAGGTATCTCGGGGGAACACTTGACCAGCACTAGATTACAACAACCAGTCTTGGAGAAATCTATCCTCAAAACATCCTCAAACCCTCTGTCATTGGACACAAAGGAAACGTTTGCTTCTAATTTCTGAGTCTATGGACAGATGAAAGGACTGTACAAATGTGGTTCAACAGTACTGAAAAGCTTTTCCATATAAAGTAGCCAATTTACTGTTATGGTTACACTTAAGTCAATTAAAATGTTTTATTTGCAAGGATTTGAATCTCTTACCTTCATTAACATTTAGCAGTAAATGGGAGAAAAAAGGTAAATAAAATATTATCTGGCTTTTTAAAGGTCATTCCAGCTTGATCATTATGAAAAGCCAGGTAGGAACACAGAATGTGCCCCTTTGTGTGGATTTAATACAAGCAGCCAGTGCAGAGTAGTACCAGTGCAAGACAGCAAACACCAAGAAGTGGCTCACAGTGCTGGTGTTTAATACATTCTTAATTACAGCCACCCTTTGTTCATCTGACTTGAGATAATTTTCCTTTCTGCTCAAGCCTCCCATCATAAATCACCCTCATCAGAGAGCATTTAACTGATGCACCTATTCTTAGCACCTGCTTTTAAACAACCCTAGGCTAGCAATCCAAACTGATGAAGTGACATACCTAATACTTTGCATGCCTTTACCAAAGGAATAGGCTGCAAGGTTCTGGAATCTGGGTCCTACCTAGGCTGGAGGGTGTGGAGGAGGGCACCTCCTCCATTGTAATTATGCAGTGATTGCAGTGTCTTACTTCAAGAGCTTTCATATTCCTGTTTATTAAAAAGAATAACATGGTATTCAAAATTCATTACCGCAAACCTCTTTCAAATGAAGGTTTTTATTATTTGTAAATAGATATAAAACTAATGATGCAGGAAGACCCTGAGTTCTTAATATATATTAAAAAAAAGACCAGAAAAGTAAGAAGTATTTGTGCTCCTGTGGATAAACATGTATTCGAACACACAGTTTACATTAAGCTTGCTTCTTTCCCTTTTACTACATCCCTCACTGCTGATACTAGTAGAAAAATAGAGATTTCCCACAAACCACAGAACAACCACAGCAAAATGCCACCTAATACAATATGCAGTTATTTTCTATCATAACACTGTCCTTGGCGCACAAATTGTCCTCAATGCAAAACTCCAAATAAAAGCTCTCTACAAATCAGTCCATGTCTAACATGAGGGTTCAAATGCTGCAAATCTCCACTCAATGCACTGAAAACTAAAGCCCTGCCCCCAAGGTCAGAGGAAAAGACACCCTTAAAAACCTTAAAACTACAGCACCTGAGAGACTTTCCCAAAGAGCTGACATCATCAGTCAGGAGTCCTGCAAGCAACTGAGCAGCTCAAATCTCATCAGCCTCATCAAAGAGCACAAGTTGCAATGAAATCCCCAGAACTCCAAGGCAAGTGCAGACTAACTGAATTTATGCATGGGTGTATGCAAAAGTTTTAATGAGCATTTAGCTAGTGACAAATTGCTCTGTCTAAATTAAATTTTCATAACCACAAAATTTTCAAGAGGATTTCTTTCATTTTGAGGAAAGTGAAGACTCCCAGAAAATATTAAATGCCTTGGGATTTTGAAGTGGATACTTCAAATGGTTTTGTTGGGTAGTGATTCAGTGATTAAAATCAAAAGATTATTTGTTTATTTGTTTATTTCTTCTCCTTGATTATCTGTTCTTCACAGAGGTGCTTCAACCTCTTGATATTTCCTGTGGAGGAACCAAGTGGTTCCTCTTTTCCAAGGAATAGAATTAAATGCTTCTCTTACTTCCATAGGAGTTGCATGTGTGAAAAGCCAGTAATTCAAGAAGCAGGATTAACAGACATGGGATTAAAAGTATAACCTGAACCTCATAATCAGATCTGAAGTCCTCCAGTTAAAACTTTCCTCTGTGTAAACTAGTGGACAACACAGATTGCACTATTAAAATGAATAAATCTATATGGCACCTTATAGAGCAAAACATACAGCATAATGTAATTAAATGTTACCCTATCATTCAAAGTAAGCCCATCAGTGATGAAAGCTGCAGCAGTGTCAGACCCACCTGGGGGATGCAGGGCAATGCCCAAGCTCTCACATCCCTCTGGATCAGGATGAGCACTCCAGAAAGGGACACCTGCCCCAAGAACTGCCACCGTGCACCAGGCTGGGTGTGTAGGCTTGGGCTCAACAGAAATTGCTTTAATAAAGAACAAGACCTGGATGTTTCAGTCAAGTTGAAGGTCACTTGCTGGAACTAAGGAACAAGAGGGTCAGAAGTACCACAAAATTGCTGCTGAGGTGAAAAAAAGATACAAGTTACCATAACAGACTTCATCTGATTCTACAAACATTGTCAGCACCACCACAGCACTGAAATGGGACTTGGAGAACAAGGGAGGCAGGAAGGCTCTTGGCTACTTCCACAGAAAGCCATTGTAAAACTGTATTTCACAAGCAGCTGCTAGAAACTGTTTATCCAAGACTACTGTAAGACCTGCTTCAGGCAAGCATGACCATTACATTGTGCCCACTTTCTTGGCAGGGTGGGGAGCAGAAATAAAATATTTTATTCCTTTCTGCTGCTACTTATAGAATGTAAAACATACAGAAAATCTAGAGGTGAGATTTTAATTGCTGATTTAGAAATAGCTGATAATTAACTTACATTCTCTTCAAAATGTGTTTTTCTCTATGACCTGGTAACCAAGCAACAGGAAAAGTAACAATACAAAAGTGTGAAAATAAAGCCTTTTTTTTTAAATACAGAAATTATATTTTCAAGCTAATCATTATTTCTTATTCTATGAGTAAATTTATTTCTGTCTCATACTGAAAGGTCTGGACCAAAAAAGGAAACGCTGTTAACATGAAATAAATGGAATATTTGGGAACAGCATTAGGCTAGATTTTAATGTGACCTGCTGTTCAGTACTCACCAGCAACACCTTGTCTATGTTTTGCCAGGATGGAATACACTCACAGAGGAGAAACACTATGAGCTACATTACTCCTTCCCTAACAGAGAGAACCGTGACCAAGTGCCAGAAAGTTTTGAACTCAAGTCATACACGCTAATAGAGACTCGAAGGGAAAGTGTGTACAACGATATTTTTCAGTGTAGCTATTAAGATTCTGATGGAGTCTATTTGCCAGCCTGTGTCCACCCCCTGCATCAGCACTCAGAGCACACACAGTCACCTTGTCCTTCAGGACAGAGAGATGTGTGCAGGTTGCCTCAGGAAACAACTCCTCGACAGCCAAATCCAGAATTCTGAGCACCACTGAAAGACTGGGGAAGAAACACCATTCTGACACAGAAACATCTGCAAATACATTTCATACTGAGTGTGGGAAGGTTTACACAGCCCTTAGGAGGTGTTTTCTACTCTTTAATTTGAGGAGCTCTTTCTCAAGAGCTTTGCTATTAAAGGAACCAATTCCCAGCTTTCATGTGCTATGTCTTTAACAAGATGGGCCTAATCAAGTCTTCAAACATAGGAAAGATCAAAGCCTGTATCTGTAATAAAACAAATGATATGTGTCTGGCATGTATTGACAAGGCTACATGGCTTTGGCAGCTCAGTCTCATTATTACTGACATTCATCATACAAAAGTCAGGATGGCATACTAGAAGTTCCCTAACTTTCTACTAAAAATGATGTCAAAGAGTAATAACACTTGACTTGACCTCAGTTTTACCTTCTTAATACCTGCAGTGATTTGCAAGCTCAAACAACGCAGCAACACTTGGGAAAAAATTAAGCCTGTCATTAGCACACAGTAAATTTGAAGAACAATCATTTTATGGTAAAAACTTTAACTATTCATTGACACGAACACAACACAGAGGGGCTGTACAGCTCCCTGATGGAGACCTTAAAATGCTTGCTGAACATCAGTTAAGCTGGACTCCCTGCCTTGAGGTAGGTCGCAGTTACTGGGGCATTTTCTAGAGAGACCTGTCTGGGGCTTGAACTTAATTGAGCAGAATATTAGCTCAGAGATCTGATTCTCCTCTGCTCTGACTAAACAACAATGCTGTGCCCCAGTTAAAGGAGTGAGCACAATCTCTTGCATTGCCTGGCACATACAGTCTCAATAATTTTATTTTTTTCCCTTTCTTCTGGTAACTGCTCAGTCTGTGTTTGTGCAACAGTTCTTTGGACTTGCAGAAGACAGAGTAGAAGCACCAACAATCCATTTTTCTTAACTTTTAAATAATGGCTATAATAGATCAGAGTGTAAAAATCCTTTATCAAATTGAAAATTAACAAAATTCATATTTATCTACTTTAAAATATTTGCCTTTTGAGTCACAAAATAGAAATAAAATCCATACAAAATTTTTAAGAATGACACTTTCATATCACAATCATTTGAAAAACTGAGTCTCAATTTGGCACAATTGCATTTTACTTTTAAGGTCATCCTAGAGGACCTAAGTTATTTGCAGAAGTCTTTCACTGAAAATATGCCACCACTTTCCCTCAAAACGTCATACAAACTAAGACCTACTACATTTATGTGACTAAAGGACAACTTACTTTGTGAACGTAGGTCTTCCTCTGGATGCAGGAGAAATGTGAGAAATAAAACCATTTCCTCCTGAAACCCTGTCTCTGATACTACAAGAAAGCCCTGCAGAGCTGAAGTGACTCTGCTGATTGCTGGAGGTGACCACAGCAGCTGGGTTCCAGTTACTGGTATTCAGCAAAGGTCCCACTCTTGTGTCTCTCACTGAAGACAGTCCCTAAAAGACAGAAATTTGTTGACTCAAGATTGTGAATCGCAGTATTTGTGCCCTTGTGTTTTGTCTACCACAGATCTCAATATTAGTGTCAGACAAAAAAAAGAAAGTAAATTAAGAAAATGCATTCAAGATAAAAGCTAGCAGCAAATGATTCCGCAGATCCAGCATTCGAGAATCTTTTAAGCTTTGCTGAAGGAAACAAACACTTCAATAAGAGATTTACTGGTGCTTTGCATTTCAATTGTGCCACCCTCTCCTAATTGTTCTAATGTCAACAATGTCCTACGCTGTTTCTGAATAGTCAGTCTTTTCTTAGATAAAATAACAAGGTTACCACTTCATCCCACACACTGTACAACTGCATAGCCATTTGTTAGGTCCTGCCTTAAAGCCAATTCAACCTTTTTCTATGATCTCTTTTCAGAAGTGTCAAAGTTCTAGCAATCTAACTTTTTGCAGTTTCTTTTAACAGCATAATCTGGCTTTTATGGCAAACTAGCTGTCCACGGGTTATAAGAGCCTTTGCTCCTCACATGTACTGTATCTGCCCTGCTAATTATCTGTCAAAATCTATATGGAGTGGACAGAAACCAGACTGTCAAAGGGAATTGATGCAATCTACTTTTTTGAAATTTCTTGCTGTGTGTCGGACATCAAGACATACCTTATTCTGGGACATCAAAAAGTGCTGGCACAGGAGCAATCCAATGCAATGCCCCAGAAAGGCTTTGAAAGATTTTTATGCTGGACAGCCACCTATTTAGCCAGTGAGTGAGAATAATTCAATAGGAATTTTTGAGAACATTTCTACACAGTGTTTTCACATGTCCTGGTATGTCTGTATCAGTGATTACTCCATTATTTGTCTATTTGATTTTCCTTTCATGCCACAGTTCCTTTTCAACCCTCAGTAAGAGTTGTCCAGACAAGGCTCAGCCATTTCTTACATAGTGACAACTCATCAAGATGCCAGCCAGAAATGAGGGGTAGCAGCCCTCAGTTTAGTGCATTTCCAGGGACCAAGTCAACAGGGAAGGAAAAATGGAACAGAAAAATTAAACGTGTATTTTATCACAGATGAACCAAGTGTAATTTCCAGCCAAGGTTTTTTGTCACTTTTTAGTAGCAGATGACAAGAGAATCCTGCCAGCACTGCAGACTTAAGGAAGAGAGAAGACTTGAGTACCAAGGCAATTGTGGATTTTTATACAAATCCTTTCACACCACCTAAACAGAGGATTCCAGTGTGCCCACTCTCTGCCTCTTTCCAAAGTGAGCACTGTGCACTTTAGAAAACAAAGAAAGCCCCAAACCCCACTTGAATTGCAAGGTCATCCTAAATTCTGTTTTGGCCTAAGACAGAAACATAATTGAATGAACTTATATTCATAACTAATTTACAAATAATTATAGACATATATGAATGTAAGCTATATAAAGCTAACATATAATAAAAATATTATGATTAGGAGATGATGCAGTTTAATTTTCTCTTGAAGGAATCCCTTTGTACTATGTTACAGACAAGTGCATCTAAGTATATTTAACAATTTATTGTAGAACCACAACTACCCAGGGAAGTTCAGATCATGAGGGACAAGAAGTATGAAATTCAAGTGCTCAAAAGGGCGTGGGTCTCCGTGTCTGTTTTTGAACTCTGTAATTCTCTAATGAAGCAGAGAGGAGTCAAATTATTTTTTGAGGTTGTAAAATTATAATTACATATCTAAAGGAGACTTTTAAAATGGCTATTTAACTGGCAATTTTTAAAAGTGATAAATCATAGGGAATGAGGGCTTCCTGAGAAAGCTGGCTCACAGAGCAGAGCAGGAATAAGTCAGCCACGGTACAAATCCCGTGGGCATCATCATGATGACAGTTTTCTGTCTCCCTCCACCACAGAAGTAATTATTTTCTAAGGAAAGCAATTGTGGGTTTTTTGTTGGTGAGGTTATTTTTTGGTAGTTTTGTCTTGTTTTGTTAGAGACACTTCCCTGTAACATCTAAATGTAAAGCCTAAACTATTTTAAGCATTCCTCCTTAATACAAAAAGCCCACCTGCTTTACACTCTGAACTCAAACTCCCTTTTCGTTTGAGTTCAGTAAAGCAGAAGAGTATCAAGGACAGTCATCAATTTCAAACAGATCTCTTGGCTGTGGGATGCCTTGCTACCTGACTTGGAGCTTCACTGAGGAGCAGACCTGCTCTCCCTAAGGCAGGCAATCTTCAGGATCTGGCCCACTTGTGCATATCTGAAATATGTATTCACTATTTCCCCCGCCTCCTTTCACTGTTTACTCTCACATCCAGAGAAGGTCTGGAAAAGGCATTTGGGATTTCAGAATGCTTTTATTTTTAAGAAGAAAAAGCAGCAAATTAAACAAATGTTACTTCAAGCAAACAAAGATCCTCATTTTCTTTGGCTTCAGAATACTGACGGTCACCTGGACTGAAGACTCATTTTAAGAGTAATGATGAGAATTTACTATAGGTATGTAATTTGCTGCTCTTGCTGGAAGAGTTTACACAAACAACTTTCAAAGCTTGACTGGAGAACTGGTCAGCATATCATTCTGGTCAATTATTTGCCATGCTAGAAATGCATCAGGATAATGACACAGGGAGGGACTGTAAGGCAATATTGTTCCCCAGAAGCCTTTGTCTAACAAGGTAATTTATGACCTGTTCTGGAATCCAGTCTTTACAAAACCATAAATTCACACTTGTATTCAACTTCAAAGGGACCATTATCAGTAAAGGTGGCAGAAGGCATCAGACTGCTGCAAGCTAGATAAACAGATAAGTGAGACTTTCATGGGTTTCTCCTCTAGGTCTGCTCGCAAGACAAAGGTACCTAAAGGTGCAGCTGCCCCTCGCCCTCGGCATTTGGCCCTGTCATTTGCAAAGTTCACCACTGAATGTGCTACTTCCCTTTTACAAGGTGAGGAAAACCTTACTCACTCAAGTGCAAAAACTCACAGCACTAGCAGAGCTTTGAAAGCTCTTTCAAGAATCTGTCAACGCTTACCTGGAAGCTGGTGCTTTCTGGTGAACACAATGACATGTAAAGTAAAAACAAAGAAGAAACAACAAAACCCCCGAGAATCAGTGCTTTGCATCCAGAATAAAAACAAAATGAAGGCACCGCAGAGCAGCAAGGTTTAACTGATATGGGTGTCCAAATCTGGAAAACTTCCCGGGGCTCTTGCAGTGGGCCCCCTGCTGCACTGGATGAGCAGTACATGCATTGGTGCTCCCAAGTTGGGCTGAACTCCTTCCCTGAAGGTGGGAGATCAGGGCCTCTAAGGACAGTGCTGCATGCAAAAAAAGGGGCCAGGTTCATACTCACTGCCTTTCAAAAAAAAGCCTACCAATTTTGGACAGTTATTCTTGTCACTCTGGAAATTCATATCCCATACATTTGAAAACAATACTTGAATAATCCCATTTTACTGGACAACAGAAGGGTGATGGGGAAAGCAGGCAGCTGCCCCAGGTGATGAACCGTGCTGGGTGCACTCAGCGTGCCTGATTAGCCACCCTGACAGCAGGGGCTGAGTGGAGAGGCACTGCCAGAGAGCAGCACCCTTGCTGACAGTGAAAACTCCCACCCACCCTTCATCTCTTCTGGAGAGATTAATGAGTTCATGTTTGCACAGTGTTATGAAGATGTAAAGAGCCAAGTGTGAGCATGGCTGCTGACCAGAATGACTTCTAATTGATGTGCTGGAAGAGAACATGGCATTGCTATGGAAAGGTGTGAGGGGACAGAACAAATGGCCTTTTCCTGGCCCTCTCCAGCAGTGACAGTGCTCTCCAACAGAGGACCTGGGACAGGGAACAGAAGCTGGGCAGTGCAGCCAGCAGAGGAGGTGAAGCACAGCACAAAGGCAGGGATTCAAATGAACGCTGCCAACCCAGGGAATACAAACTAACCCAGGCAGATGACTGCAGCGACTCTCCTGCTGAGGCCATTAATCTACTAACTGTGTTTTTCAATCCAGCTTTTGATTAAAATTCAGCCCTGTCTGGGATGAGACAGAAGGAGTTGTGCCCATTTAAGTTTTCTGTACTGAAAAAAAAATTAGACTATTAATTTTATATTCCTGGCAGGTAAAAATACCTGGCAAAAATATTATATGTAATAATACTATTGATGGATCCTGCCTGAAGTTCTAGATGACAGTTCAGTAGAAACAGCATTAGCTAAGCTCTGTGCTCTAGAAACAAGTCCTTAACTCTATTATTGTCCATGCTATAACTTGGCTGTTTTAGTTGAAGTTATTAAGACCTCAGTGGCAGAATTAGCTGGTGTCCTTCAGACACTTCATTGGCCAGTGTCAAGGTTTAACCCTGACCCCACACAGCCACTTGCTCACTCCCTCACCAGCTGGATGGGGCAGAGAATCAGAGGGGGAAAAGCTGGAAAACTCATGGGTGGAGATGGAGTTTAACAGGGAAAGCAAAGGCCATGCACACTGGCAAAGCAAGACAAGGAATAAATTCACTGCTTCCCATGGCTGGGCACTGGTTCAGCTGTCCCCAGGAGAGCAGGGCCCGGTCCCAGGTGACTTGGGAAGACAAACACCATCACTCCAAACATGTCCCTCCTCCTCCTTCATTGTTGCCCAAGATAAAATGATGTCTTAGGGGTTCAAAGTTTTCTGCAAAAGTGTGTTAGCATCAAACTAGATGTTTGGTATGGCTATTGAACAAAGAGAGAATTTGAAAAATGTGCACATGCAGGACCTGGTACTATCTACAGTTCATCACCAGCATGTGTGCCTGCAGTTACTCTTTCCTGACTCAGTCACACATTTCCCACTTGATAATTTATTAAATAAAGAAAAAGCAGTTGTCCTTTAAGTTAGCCAAAGAATTTCTAGCATTAAGGAAAACATTAAGTGTTTGGGTAGCTGGGAATGTTGTTCAGTACAAGTATTCCAGCAATAATTAGTAATTCTGTGCATCACAAATAATGGCTAACTTTGGTTTCCCTCCATGGCTACTATCTGTTTTTAAATATAGACCACTGAGGAGGAAATCTCTGCTGTTCTCAGCAGTATCCAAGAAGTTTTAATACTTCCACAATAGCCAGTCTAAGCAAGATATAGGGACTTCACTCCTTAGTTTCCAGCAAAAATCCCTGCATCACGAATCTAGGAATTGCTTGCTGGAACTGCTTGCTGGAGAAAAAATACAATCCAAAAACAAGAGAAGAAAAAAAGAGAAAGCCCAACTTAACAAAGCCAAGACCACGAACACAGTCACATCTTCAGGATAAGGAGTGTTTTCTGTTCCATCTCACTATGTGCCTCACACTGCTCTTTCTTGCAGGGCAAACTCCCCACCTGAGCCAATTCTGATGCAGTGGGACACCCCTACACTCAAAGCAAAGACAGAGACAGCTGCAACAGCAGCACCTGCTCTGCCTTGGCAACCCCTCTGCAACCCCGCTCTTCCTTTCCTTTCCCTCTGCTTTCTCTATCCCAGAAACCCAAGCAGCAAAATAAACTTTATCACTCAGCCTTAACAGTAGCAAACCTTGTTACCTACTCTCAGTTCCCACTCCAGCAATGCAGAAAACAGACTGCAGGGTCACAAAAAATAGATTATTAGATAATAATCATCAAATCCCAGAAAAGCTCAATTAGATAATAATCATCAAATCTCAGAAAAGCTCAATGACAACTGAATTTGCATGTCATAGCGCAAGCCTGTGGGCTTTGCTTTTCTGATAGTAATTAGTTAACCTGATGTTTTCTTTTGCAGTTCAATTCCCAGATGTGTTTTTAAAAATTGATACAGCTTAGCTGTAGTTACCTTTAACTACACAACCCAAAACTATGCAGCACTTTGGTCTTGTTTGCACTAAAAATTATTCCATGACAGACACTACCAGGGCAGTGAAAGGGGAAAGACCGTCAAATGCTTTCAGGTTGTGGACTTCTGAGCATAAAAATAAATGGCAAGAAAAACTGCAACAACCCCCCACCACCCTGAAAAACTCCCGAACTGTGAGTTCTAAATGCAAATCAGCATTCAAATGGCACTAGTGAGGAAAACCCCAATCCTGAGCAGCACTGTTCTCCTGAAAGGAGCAACTTCACAGAACTAAAGTTTGTTTCTCATGGCTAAAGAGATAGAAGTTTGTGCTTTCCCTGGGAGCGGCTGGGAGCTGATCCCCACCAGCAGATATAACACCAGCACCCACAGAGCTCTGTTAACAGGCCAACACATCCCTGCTCCCACATCTTGTCTGTCAGCTTACCCAGCACAGGGGCTGCGCTCTCAGTGCCACAAATCACCAGCTAAAATAGTTCTGCCTCTTCAAAGGGGAAGGAAGGAGATTTGGGGGGTGGTGTGTGTTTGTGTGTTGGGTATTTAAACAAGAGGGAGAGATGCTCAAAGTGACTTACAACCCCCCTTTGAGAACAAGCCAAAGCTGGGGAAAGTAATTTTTTTGCACCTGGACCATTATGAGGCAAAAAGGATGATCTCTGAAGGAGCAAAAGACATTCAAATGTACAAGTCAAAGACCAGGATGAATCAATCCTTCCTAGGATCAGCCTGGCTTAAAAGAGAAAAAATCTGGGAAAAATATACATCTCCCTCTTCCACAGAGTAAAAGGGAAAGGAGATTAGGAAACAAGAGGTCTTGAGTATTCAAAGTGCTAATTCAGAACTTCTCTCTCTAAAGCACTCATGAAACATTTTAATTGTCTGACTTTGCATTCAAAAACCTTGTTTGCAACTCTTAATTGCAGACAGCTTTGAACAAATAATTGAAATGCATGACTTGTGGGGCCTGCTTAAACAATTATAATGTGCTTTGCCAATAGGTACTTTGTCCCATTCTTCCCCCCCACCTTTTTCATAATGAAAATGAGCTAGCATGATATTTGGAGCAAAGTTAAAACCTTGCTAATTTGCAGCACTGAGATCTGGGACTGTGACAGTGGTCGTACCTGTACAACTGCTTATATCAGCAAAAAATACACTAATAGTTCAACTGAATGCAAAAAAGACCTTTTCATTTTCTGCTGAGAACAACCCACTGGGAGATTCTTTTCTAAATACGAATCCTTCATATGTCTGTTAGTTTTGCATTTCCTAAGATTTATGTAGCTATTTTCCTGAAAATTCCCTTTGTATGATTTAAGCAGAGCCTCCCATAAATATAAACAATCTTTTCAAGTAGAGTTCAGAGAATAAGTTGAATCAAACCATATCCTTCTCAGAAGACACAAATTATTTTGGCACGGTGTAGTCAAAACTGTTCTAGGCAACTTATTGTGCTCCTCAAACTGTAATAAACTGAAAAACTGAGAGCATTTTATCCTCACTCAGAAAATAGTCAGCAGTTTATGCTTACCNTACTCGGGAGCTTTTATTTACTTCAGCCCTTGTGAGAAAAGTGAACCTAGTTCAGGTCAGCTTATTCAAAGCCCTAATTTCAAATAGTCTCCTTTTACCCTGCTCTGCTTTTAGTCTGTTGGAAAGGGTCTTCCCTGCTAATATCTGGTTGTGGAATGTGATTCCTGTTTTGATGTTTGACTTTTAACCCAAGTCTGGGGATGATTTGAGCATATTTCAAACACTGTCTTACCTCAGACACTGGGTGCAGACAGGACAGAGGCTCTACACCAGTTCTTAGAATGTTGTTTGCACCCCAGTCTGTGGAATTGTTGGTGTGCTGATAAGCAGTGCTGAGTAACTCACTCAGCAATCAGCATTAGTGCATTTGCCAAAGCAGGACTGCCTGTGTTTCCAGAGGGGAGGAGAGCAGCTAACGAGGCACTCACCCCCTGTTAACCCAATTTCCTCACCACACTTGGACTCTCAACTGGGCACGGGCAGCTTGGACACCTGATCATCACTGTCACTCAGCCTCCTCCATCACAGGTCCTGCCCTTGAGAAAACAGATCTGCAAACTCAAGGATTTAAGAACACAAAATCTAATTGAATGAAGAAATAAAACTGTAACTGTAAATTAAATTTAATCAAGATATAAAATACAATCAAATGAGGCTACTAAGAGCTGGAAAAGCTGTAAGAATTTTGAACAATACAGAGATGTAGCATCCAACCATCTGCCACTACAAGGTAAAGACCTTCTGTTGCTATTGCTCCTGGCTAATATGTTAAGAAAACAGGAAAGCAATTTTCTGTAGGCCCAGTTTTGTATTTCTTGCTTTACAATCCACTGTGCAAGATGATAACTATCTTGCTTTTCCAGTGGTATAAAAAGCACGAAAAGGATTCAGAGCCCTGCAGGATTAGACCAATACTATTTTTGCAAGTAAATTTCACTGAGACTTTAGAAATGTAAGCAAGCTAATTTGGGTTTTATTTCCAGAGCCACATTTCAGCTTAAATAAATACCTTCTGAATATAAAAAGCAATCCTACCTATAGGAAGTATAGGTATAACTTCCTTCATGGGAGTAAAAAAAATCGCATATATGCATTAGCAAAATTTAAGCCTAAGTTTATAAATCACCATGCAAGTTTATGGGGCCACATAACAGTTTTGTGATAATTATAATAAATGCAATCTCTGGCAGGAATTTAATAACTCATTCTGAAAATGCTTCCCATGTTCACTACCCATTTCATTGGCTACTCCCATCAATAACCCCACTAACATAAAAACAAGGTCAGGCAAGCAACCAAAAGACTGAAAAAGAACGTTGAGAACATCAGATTCTTACAAGCACACCAGGCCTGATAATTCAGCTCCAGAGAGCAGATAATAACCAAACCAGAGAAGGGCACATCTGGAATGCAGCGTGGGGCTGTCTGCGTGGCATTTCATTTGTTCAGTCAGCCGATGTGGGGCACACCAGCCACAAAGGAGCAATCATCCCTTCCCAGTAAGTTCTGTAATGGCACCATTTGAGAACAAACCCATCCTCCACCAGCACAAGGTCTGGATGTTTGGGTTCTCTCTCCATCCACAGCCAGTTCTCAGAGCCAGCTCTGCAGCCAGCCATGAGAGGCACTTGCACAGAACTGTGCTGTTAGTTGAGAGGCAAAGGGCTGTGAGTGCTCCATTCAGAGGTCTGGGGAGGCAGGTTGCATCACTCAGTGAAAGCTGTCACTCAGAAAAAGAAGATTTAACAGACACTTTCTGGGAGAGTCTAGGTGGTGTGAGTGTGTTGAGATAAACAGAGTGAATGGTAACAGAGGTCTTATCTCCATGTACTCAGTAAAGGAGTCTTGCTGGTTTTACTCTCTGTATTTTAGTACATTGCAATCAGATTGTATTTTTAGCATGGACAATCGAAAATGGGAATTTCTCTGTCCCAAGGCAGCAGGACAGCCACACATACTAAGATATTAAATAGAAAATGAATTTCCATGGTAGGAGAAAAGCTTACCCAAGTGAACTGGGCAAGTAAAGGATTATATTACAGAGCTGTGATAGAAAACTACTGTGTGGTTTATATACCATACTGTATATTTTGTGAGAAAAATTGTGGCAATAATTGGTACTTTCAGATGCTCTTCCAAGGTCAGTCCCTGATGCCATGAATCAAGACCTCTTGAGGGAGTTCCTGCTGACACCTGGAGCTCTGCATTCAGAAACTACAGGCTGTACAATCCCATGAATAGACAAGAATTTTTTTCACTTAATAAAAGAATTGTTTAAACATTAAGCTGGCTAAATATATTAAGGTGAAAGCTCAAAGGGATTTACCATATGAATTGCTTGGTACAGACCCAAATCTTGAAAATTGTTTAGCAGACAATTTCCCATGAAATTACCCCAATTCCATATGGGTAATTTAGTCTCACAGTTCTGTCTGTGCACACAGCTTGGACCATTTGGGTTTCCTGTTTCCTTTTCACTTCCTCCAAGCATCAATAAAGCACTTTTGCCAAAGTTCAGAAGCATAATAAGTGAAAGAGGGGAACCACACCTGGGCAGACTTTACTGGTTTCTTTTATGCAGGAAAAAATAAATTTAAAAACCCACCTCCTGAGAGTTAAGAAAGGGACAGAATCCTCTCCTGCAGCTGCTCAGTGATGCAAAGTCCCTGGCTGAGCTCAGAAGATGGGAACACCAGAGTCAATAAGTACTGGGAAAAGCTCTCCTCTGCAGTCAGGATGACTCCTCCATCCTCTCTCTGCAGTCCTATCCATGTAACTCAATTTTACCATCTCAGTGGAAATCTTTTGCCTGTCACAAACGCAAGAATCCACCCACTGCAATCAGCAAGGCTTCTCTATCAGGTGACAGCTTGGGCCATCACTGCATTCAAAACATTTGTCAGTAGGATTAGCTTGATTTGGGTTCAATAAATGTAGAACAAAATTAGTTATTCCAAGAGAATCTGAATTGCTAATGAAACAACCACTTCACTGATCTCTAATTACAATAAGACTCAAGAGCCTTCCTTTTGATTTGTAAGGTGCACATCAACAATACTTTTCTGTGCAAATATTTCACTTACATTTTGTGCTTTATCTAGTATTCCAGCTACGTAGCTGACAAAATAGTTCCTCTGAGAAATATCTGAAACCCTGAAAAGCTGGTAATTATAAATGAAAAAAAAACCCACCTATTTTTATGGCATTGATGAAACATTGATCTAAAATAAATACAAAATATTGGAATATTTTTAAGGTCATCCAATATCTTAGAAGAAAAAGAAATAATATAAAGCTTGTTCTATTTAAGAATTTAAATGAAGTTCTCTTTCAAGTGAAATTTTTCATGCCCCACCAACTCAATTTTAGATGGTGAAAAAAATATAAACATCTTTAGAGCAAGCTGCTTCACCTAGAAATTTTCAGGAAGGAAAGTGGGGTGAGTTCACCACAAGATTCATATTGTTGACCAGTGAATTTCAATAGGACCAGTTATATTACTGATTTATTTTATTTCTCTCCAAACAACAAGAAAAAAATCATATATTGATTTGGATTTGGGCATGTAGTGGGACACCACACATTCATGCCAAAGCAGTATTCTAGAAGAATTTAATGTATGAGGCTGAGAAAACACCTCACTGTATCCTGCAAAATGACAGTAAGAGAGCAGGGAAGAGAAGCAGGATGGCAAGTGCAAGAAGAAAGCAAACACTGGGCAGCTGACAGGCCTAATTGCCAGCTCTCTGTCCCATTCATGCATGCTGTGGTTGTTTCAAAATGGCATGAATTGACAGTGCTTTGTAAAATTTCTCAAAAAAAAGGTTTTGAGTGAAAATGCCAACATTTATTCCAGCTTAGGTGCCCGAAGCAAGAGAATTATCGCTGAGGTGTTTAAGTGGCATGTGATTTTCTGTTTTATTTTCATAGAGAAGTATGATTTTTGAAGTAACTGCTGCAATTGATGTGCAAATTTTGACACATTTTGTATGACAAGTGACTAGCCCAGTGGTACCTCTGCAGATCAATAATAGCACATCTCAGTTACCTGACTAGTGGGTGTTTGGAAGGAAAAGGGAAAGGTTTGCAATCATGCCCAGCAGCAAAATGATTCCCAGAGGCTTTTGCTCTCTACATAACTGAACACCTGAGCTGTTTTTATGGAACAAACTCAGACAGCATTGCTAATTCCCTGGTGTGAAAGGTTTGGATTCATAGAAGCAGAAGTCAGAAATATGTGGCTTCACTGATGTTAAAACATTCACAGATGACCTAATAGTTGACATACTCCAATGGGACATGAATTTCAATTTAATTTAATATGCAACCAAAGTATATCAGGAAAGTTCCACCAGAGTTCTCTGGAGATGTGAAGGCACTCACCTCAAACTGATTTTTCAAAGAAGTGGCTACTTTAATACAAAGGAATAGGTACCTCAAAGCCCCTTGGGCTTATCAGGAGATAAAGTGCTGAAAAAATACACCACAAGCAAGTGCAGTAAGAGACATCAGTCTTTTGACAAAAGTGCAAATAGCAAATAGTTCCTACTAGGAATAGTTCCTATTGCTATTCCAAAGAAGCTTTCTGGAATATTGCAAGCTCAAAGAATGCTCGATATTTTGCATTGCACAATTGCTTGTTTCTTAGATGCATCTTCCCCTAAAAGGCCAAAGAGAATGTAGAAACTTCTAAAAAATTCTTACTCGAAAATGTTTTATTTATTTTATTTTGTATTTTTAAAAATGTTCTCCTGTCCAAAGGGAAGGAGGTACAACTCTATGAAGATTGCAATGGGGTTCCTATGTAAAATGCTATGCAATTGACTCTGCTAACATTTTTTAAACACAGAAATTTACTGATAAATCTTGGCATGCCTCTGTGAAAAACAGATATACATGACAAATGCAAGGCAGTTATTAAAAATACCACATCTAGTGTGATTTTCACAGAAATGTTCCCTTTCAAAATACAAGTTTAATAAAATGGAAGCATTTAAAATAAATATATGCATCTCAACAATACATTTTGTGAAACCCAGTCTAATTATATTGTTAAAATGAGAAATGGTACACATGCCAAAATATCAGCAGAAAATATTTTTCTTACCTAATTATTTACTGCAATTTCAGCTCAGCCACAAGAAGAAAAAAACCCATTGAATCAGGTCAGCTGGTGAAGAAGGTTTGAACACATGTAAGAGATGACTTCTGCAAAGCCCATAAGGATCAAAAATGCCAAGTGCAAGGGCCTGGGCCAGCTCAGGGCAGTTCTGAGCACAAACAGAGGCTGGACAGGGAATGGAGTGAGAGCAGCCCCAGGAAGGACTCAGGGGTGCTGGAGGATGAGAACCTTGACTTGACCCAGCAGCATCAAGAAATCAGCCATGTCCTGGGCTGTGCCCAAAGGAGCGTGGCCAGCAGGCCAAGGGAGGGAATCATTCCCATCTGATCCATCCCCTTGTGAGTGGCCCCTTGTGACTGCACCCAGCTCTGGGACACCCAGCACAGCAAGGACATGGACTGCAGCCACTCCTGAGGAGCCAATGAAGGTGAGCCGAGAGCTGGAGCTGAGAGCTGGAGCAGCTCTGCTATGAGGACAGGGTCAGAGAGCTGGGGCTGCTCAGATTGGAGAAGAAAAGGCTCTGACGAGACCTTAGAGCCCCTTTCAGTGTCTAAAAGGGTTTCAAAAGTGGGGCCCAGAGCAGCTGTGGTTGCCTCATCCCAGGAAATGTCCAAGGGGCAGGGGTTGGAGCAACCTCATCTAGTAGAAGGTGTCCGTGCCCATGGCAGGGGGACAGACATGATCTGTAAGGATCCTTCCAACCCCAACTATTCTATGGTTTTTGGGGAACTGGACTCCTAAATCATGAGAGGAACAAGGACCTGGTGCTGTAGTCAAGGTTATGGCACAAGAGGGGTAAAAAGAGTCCACTGACTTCTAACTTCAGTGATACAGTGTTTATTAACTTCTTAGAGATGAGGAATACAAACACAGCTGAATCACATCTTTTTAATTTACTGTGATACCTCTGACACAACAGAGGCAGAGACAGAGCTGAGCTGAAGGACAACTGAAGGAACTTAAATGTTAGAAATCAAAATTTATTTGTCCTTAACTATAGCTCTACCCTACCTGGAAGCAGCACAGTAAATTCTTACCTTCCACTCAATAAAATGCTCTGTAGAGGGGTTTTATAAGATCACCTTCTAAGCCTGTTCATTTTTGTTGCTCCTATCTTTTCAGCTTTTCCAGTACAACCTTTCTATATAAATTTATTAGAAAACAATTTATAGTATTACCCTCAGTGATTCTTCCTGCAGCATTGTAAATATGCATGAAGGTTTACAAAACTGATAAGGCATGTTTCTGCCCCAACAGTCTGTGTGAGTTTTTAAAGTCTTTATACTTTTTAAATTAATATATTTCAATGCAAATTTTAAAAGGAATTATTAAAAAAGAGCAAAGTGAAACAATGAAAAACAAATTACCAAGAATCACCTATTTACAAATTCTAAATAAGAATAACAGTGTTTTGACAATACTGTCCAAAAATTCTTACTTTTCTCGGAATATCCAAAATATTATTGCCTTCATTTCAGTTACAACTTACTGATCTCAAACTTCACAGCACCTCAAGCAAAATGTACAGTGCAACACAACTAAAACAAAGAGTTTCAAACTATTCAGATGAGAACTGGCCTTCAGTCGTTTCAGCACTGAGAAGAAAGAGAAAGGGTTTCTCAATTTCACTGTTATGAATAAACTTGTCTTACCCCTCTGCAATTCTTTAGCTCCTTGTATGCAGGCAAGACTCTGGGCCAGCACATGAAAAACAGCAGGCTGGCACATCCTTCATGCTCCTTCTTTTCAATTTACTATTTCACTTAAAAACAAAGTCATGGCAGTTGATGTGAAAGCCTCAAAACCATGAGCCAAGAGCAGAAGTCTGTAAGATCTGCCAGCCTCTGGCAAAGCCTGACACGTCTCTGAGAGCAGAGGCCTGCACAGACTTTCTCTAAGGGTGGAAAACTGAACATGGGAGACAAAAAGGAAGATCCACATGACAGAAAATTCCACAGGGGAGCCTGAGCAAATGCAATAATGCTGTGAACCTGCAGTCACCCCACTTGACTGGAATGCACATGAGTGGAGTTCCCACTGTGGGGGAAAGATGAGGAGGAAGCCTTGGGATGGGACAGACAGCGAATGAAACTGGGACAAAAGGAGCTAAGGAGGCAGTGAGATGGGACAGGGACAGACCAGAGAGGCCAGAAAGCAAGTAGCAAGCCATAAGGTGTGGGCAAAAGAAACTGCCCTGCCGTGGAATCCAAGGTTCCTCAAACATTATCACTGCTCTACTCTGCTCTGGCAGCAGTGCCTCCCACACACCCACCACAGAGAGCCAATTTGCTCCCCCACCAGCTGCAGAGCCCTGGGTCACAGGCACAAACAGGACAAGCAGAGGACAGCAGGACCAGGGCGGAGTAGGCTGAAAGTATTTCTGTTACCAGGATGCCACTAGAGAAAAGGAACTAAAATCAGAGGGGACATACAAATATGGCGCTGGGGAAATCTTTCAGGCTCACAAACCTTCAGAGGTTGTTTAGCATTGGGAATCTATCCCAAACCACCACTGAGTTCCTTATCAAAGTAAGATTGAACCAAAGTTTGAAACTTTTTTATAGAACACCCTTCATTTCTAGATTCATGATTTGATATCTCAAAATCTTATTTGATGAAATCTTAATTTGTGCCCCAAATCAATAGGCATTATGTCTGAATACAAACATGGTGTTTAATGCTGAGAGGATAAAAAAAAGTTGCATCTTGAAAAAATGTTGCACACAAATTTAGAGATAACTTTTTAACACTGTGCCCCGACTAGTAATCTCTATAATGGGAATAAGCCTATTAATTCACTTCATAAAGGTGAAAACAATTTCATTAATGTCTGAAAAACTGAATAGACTCCCGGGTAAATTAGTCATTTGCTCTTCAAAGCAAAGTTTGAAAAGCACGTATTAAACGAATGCATCATGTTTGAATAAGGGGAAAAAACCTACTAAAACGCAAACATATGTTCTGGGCCCTGAAAATGGTCAGGATCTTGTAGAAAAAGAACTACTGCCACAATACTCGTGCTGATATAAAGCTAGCACTACCTGTCATACAGGTAAGTGAAGTCAGCATCCAGGGTTCCACTTGGTAAGCTTGGTCACAGGCTTCTAATGTGGCTTCCTGAGTGTAAGACACAGAGCAAACCCCTACATTTTGCTGATCATGGCCTTACCAATTTTCCTTCTGTATTCTCAGAAAAAGCTTAGAAAAGAGGGTAATGCCTCGTGAGCCAGCAAAAATCGGCTAGTGACAAACCTCTTTCTTCCAGATCTATGTAATACAATTTCCTGTTTGCTCAGCATCCTTTAAACCCTCTCTTTGTGGGTGTCCATAAAAGGCAGTGGTATCTTAATTTCATATAAACCAGCTACTTGTCTGTGCTTCTGAACTCCTCCCTGGCATTTACCACTCTGCATTACGTAGTTCTTCCTGAATCCTGCACATATTTTATGTCATCCTTTCAGACATCCTTAACCTTAAACTTTGATTCAAAAGGAGCACTCAGTACCTCACAGTTTCTCATGCTCCATGGCTGTTAGTTCTAGCTAAAGCCCTGTCACCTAACCAAAGCTCACTGAAAATTCTATTGCCCCCACACACACAAAAAAAGAAAGAGAAATATGTGACATGACAGGGTTACTAAAACCCTTCATGCCTACAAGTTTTGCTCAAGTTTCTTTCTGAGATATGAGACATATAAATCAGGGGGAAATTTACATTAGTAAGAAGCTATTTCTGTTTATTATCTCATCAAGATTGGGATGCAGATGGCAGAAGTCTCAGCTTCCATCTGTCACACCAAGAGGCACCACAGCAGCAGCCAGAGCACACAGGGCTCATCTCTTGGCACACAGTGACAGCCTGTCCTGCTCCTTTGGGATTTCCCTCTTGGGGGAAAGGAAATTAATACTAAATGGAATAGGAAGGTACTAATTAGTTAGGTCAGAAGGCATCAATGGTTTCCAGCCTATGCACCTGTATGACCACCACACATGGACTTTCACCTCCTGACACAGAGATTGCCCCACTTCACATCTTTCTGAAGGGCAGAGAGCAGCCCTTTGGTGTTTGCCGTGTACATGGGGCTGTGCTGGTTTGTACATTCCCACAGGGAATAGTTCAGTTCCAGTGGGGCTCTCTGGGGTCAAACATCTCCCCATTTACACTTTCATAGCCAGGAATGGCCTTGATCTAGAGACTGTGGCAATGGCAACCTAAACGGATACCAGGGAAATACTAAATTAATGTTGAGATAAACATGAAAGGCCTTATTAAAAGCTACCACAAATCCTTCTGCAGATTCCAGCAAGCTTTGAATCAGGCCTTATTAGAGCAGCTCTCAAGCTCTGACTCTGGTGACCAGATTCAAGGCTCCTGCCCTTCATTTTATCAGTTCCATTTTCCTCTGGCTCATGACCTCATGGACAAAAGCCAAGGTCCCCATGTGAGACTGTCCCCTTCCACAGAAACACACGGTGTGACGAATGTAGAATGATAACCAAAACACAAACCCCAAGTTGTAATAGTTATGCTTACTACCATGTAAGCCAGTGCATTTAAAAATGAGCATAAAACTAAGTGCAGACAAGAATAATTTTTCTATCAGAAGACAAATATCACTGGTATAATAATAATGTAAAATTAAAATATTAGAATCAGCTAAACTTAGAAGATAGATAGCAAAATGAATAATATATGCAAGTACAATCCAGAGTTCTGTTTTATGCATACAAGGGGAATAATTAACTGATCTGGAAACATGTAAATGAGGGCTTAAAAGCATTTTCAAAACAGCACATCCAATTCCAGTTACACACGCAGAAGTTGCTACATTATAATAATTAGATTTTTTTTCACAAAAGATTTATTTATTTTGAATAGGAGTATTAAATATTATACTAATTACTAGTTATTTTACTTTGTACCCAGGGAAAAGGAATGAATATTCATTAATTCCTCAAGCTACCAAACCCCAACAGACCAGATGATTCCAGCATAGCTACTGATAAGTAAGGAAAAATTTTGGTACAAAATCAGTCTCATTCCACAAATTGCAGCTCTGGGTTTTTTATATGTTAAAGGCACTACAAGAAGAAACAGAGAAAAACACAATATATCAGTGTTCTTCCTTTAATCTGTAAGGCTTTTTGTATAATGCCTTCAAGTAAACTTTTTATTAGTATTTTTGGGGAGTATTATATTGATTTTGCTGCGATAGCAAAGGTAAATCTCAGCGTATTCTGGAAGTAAATAATAATCAAAATATTGCACACATACTCGTCTGCCCATTATTTTTCATGATGGCAGAAGCTCTGCTGGTTTTCTGTCACTGTTATAACAAGTGTGGGCCAGCCCCTTGTCCCTCAGCCCCAGAGTGGCCCAGAGCAATCCCAGCTGTGGGGATTGTCCCTGTCCCCTCAGTGAGCAGACACAGGCACCAGTCACGGCAAGGCTCAGCCCCTGCACAGCCTCAGCCAGGGACATGGAGAGCCCTTCCCAGGCTCCTTGAAAGGTCTAAAGATCTTAAATGGGCAGAGACAGAGAGGAACTATCTGCCTGTAAGACAATTTGATATTTATGTTATCGTTCCTTTTTGTGTAATTTCATTCAAATCCACAGTAGTTGCAGATCTACTAAATTTATTTCTCAAACTAGACCTAAATCTTACTGGAATTGGGTGGGCTCTCTTGACAGTGTCTTAGTGGAAGATATGAATTCTGTATGAGCCTGGATGCTTTCTGGTGCACTAACACTGTTCCACTCTTCATTTTAAATTGTCTTTATTTTACAGTTAGAGACGGTGCAAGATGAATTTTAACAAGCAAAATCACTGACATAGTAGCCAACTCATTACTTTATAATTTGTTTTATTAAAACATTTCTATTTATTAAAACATCATTGCAAAAAATCCCTCAAAATTCATGAATTGCTTCCACATACTTCTAAGAGGCCAAAATTTAAAAAATAAATAAAATAAGCCTTAAGAGAATTTTTACTTTAGCTGAAATTTAAGTATTTACACTTTCCACTTTGAAATCAGTCTACAGTTTCACATTTAGATGTTCTCAAAGAAGGTTAAAATCACTTATTTGGACACTCAAAATGATCCAAATAGACATGTAAGAAACTCCCCCTACTCCCTATATGCAAGATCTGCATCTGATCTAGTAATTTAGATGCAAGATTCCCATGGCTTTGAAGAGTGTCTAATAAATAGAGCTGCACAAATCTCCTATTGATTCTCTCATTTTACAATAACCCAAATTTTGTTCTCTCTTAAAGACCCCTCACAGGGCTCATGCCCTGGGGTGGCAGTGTAAAACAGCTTTTCTTGGACTGATTGTTTGCACTTTGTTTTCCCTGCACAGGCACAGGTCACTTCTCCTGAGTCCAAAGGATGAACTCTGCATCATCTGCTGAGGAACTCATCCACGTCATTCCATACATCCCACTGACAAAGGGGACATTAGAAGAACATATGCACTAAAGCTAAAATGACAAGTCCCTTGCAAACCCCCAGCACTCTGAGAACTGAATATGCCTCTTTTGAGTGCAGAACTGGACTAACTCTTAGCACAACAGGAAGAATAAGGAGGGTTCTTTTGTTTGGCTTGCCTCAGCTAAAATCCAGCAATACAAACACATGAAATCCCAGGCACTCCTCTCACACTTCACATGCAGTTTCCAGGATATTGGAATGCAGTGTAGTTACAAAGCATGGAAATACACAACGTAGTGTCAAAAATTGTGCCAGGGCCTGATTAGAAGTGTGCAGGAAAAGTACATAAACTGAAACCAAATTCTTTTCAGCTTGGCATTAAGTCCTCAAGGCCTACACTCTAATTCAGGGAACATGCTCTAGCCCTAAACATTTGAATGAACGCTGAAGTTCTCTCCTGGACAAGAGGATATGTGAAGAATTGTATCCAGAAGTTAACATGAATTTTTCTATTACTCTTTTTTTTTAAACTTCTCTTTTTCTTCTATACTCATGAAGACAATTTATAGCATGCCACGATTGGTAGGAAACAATACAGTGACATGAAGCATGTCACTGCTTTTTAAAGAACCTGTATAGATAAATAACATAAAAGAAACCAAGTAAAACAAAGACATTGAAGTTTAAATAATATAAAAACCATCATTTAACAAGCTACTGAAATAAACTAGTAGTTAAGATATTTACTGTCAGTCCAACCCAGTGTAGTCAGAATCAGGCTATGTGAGCTGTGTGCATGCAGGGGTGATACATTGGTCAGAATTATCCTTTGCTAATTTGAGATGCTACTATAAAACATGCAGTGAAATATTTCAAAGAAAATGTTATTATATTAAATGTTACCTTTTTTTGCTATTCAAGTAATTAATTATTCAAACTGTTACGAGAAAGAGTCTAGATTCACACACTTGTAATGACTAGGAGGATATTTAAAATTCATTACAGTACATTAAACTTCCACTGATTAGTTAGCATCACTGCAAAATAAATAAATAGCCAATTTGCTTTGATCAGCAGAAATTCTGATAAAATCAGCAAAACACCAATTAAAATGTGAAAAATGTCACCTACTGTCATTATTCTAATGGAACTAAGACATATAGAAGAAACTGATTCAATGTTTATTTTCATATCAGCTGCATCTTCAAACTGTAAATCATTACAGCTTTTACTTGCATCTCTTCCTCACAAGCCCAGAATTAATTCTGTAGATGGATTTACTACGGACTGCATCGTACTGGAATAGACCATCCTATCATAAACAGAATAATAAGGTCTTGCTGCACTTCTGTGAACTCCTGTTGGGAGGGACAGTGGGGAGCAGCAATTCACTCAGAAATATGGTAAGAGAGATGAAACTTGACATGAGGGATTTTTGCCTGAAACTTTGTTCTTTGGAAGCAGGCGGAAGGGAATGAAATGATTAAGTAGAGGTGCTATGTTTAGTTGTACACATTTCTTATTTATCGGGTTCCTCAGCTTTGAGGCCCTGAGCCTGCAAGTAACCATGCAGTTTTCTGTAAATTGGCTGCAATGTTCCGAAGACATTGAAGGCAAAAACCTCAGTAGCTGGCCTGAAGTTTTTAGCAACTCTAACTTCTATGAAGTAAGGGGATTTCATAGAATGAACAATTCTTACACCTACACAAGCTCTGACACTGCCAGTGCCTCTAATTTCACATCCATAATCTTCAGCTGGAGTGATTGCTCCAGCTGGCATCCAATTAAGACAATCTGTGTAAATCCCTGGAGCTCCTGACTGTTTCAACTGAACACAGGCTGAACCTTTGGAGCACAGCTTCACATTTTGGGGTGACCCAATTGCAGTACCTGCAGAGAGCCTGTAGGAAAGATGGAGAGAGACTATTTACAAGAGCATGGAGTGACAGGATGAGAGAGAATAGCTTCAGACTGACACAGGTTTAGATTAGATATAGGGAAGAAATTCTCCCTGCGAGAGTGGTGAGGCTGTGGCACAGGTTGCCCAGAGAAGCTGTGGCTGCCTCATTCCTGGCAGTGTTCAAGGCCAGGCTGGGTGGGGAGGTGGGCCATGGCATGGGTGTGGNGGGCTTGGAGTACCCTGGGAGGGTGCCCCTGCCCATGGCAGGGTGTGAACCTAGGTCATCTGTTATGTCCCTTCCAACTCAGGCCAGTCTGTAATTCTGTGATGACTGTGATTGATTTGAACTACTGCATTCTTCTTATCATCTTGGAAGCTTTGCCACCTTTCAGAAAAGAGAACCACACCATGTGCCCTATGTACCAGTTGCCTGTAGTGCAGCCAGCAAAACATAAAAGGAAAAGCTGTGGCCCAGCAGAGACAAATAATTAGTGTTTACTCTTTCCTTATAGACAGTCATTTTAGTCAGATATCCTCTGCATGAACCAGTGCCCACCATGAAGGGTTTCTTTATGTACACAAGCCAGCTTCTTTGTGGTTTATTTGCCCGTTTAAACTCCAAATTGGGACATTTTCATAGTACCTGGAATGGAAACTGAGCAAAGATTCTGGTACTTGATCCACTGTGGTCACCCGGTCCCTTGCTGATCGTCAGCAGCAGCTGGCAATTGTTTAGAGATAAACCATGGACTTGCAACCACAGGGACACGGAGTTGTGGAATAAAATACCAACTAACAGGGAATTTAAAAGCTTAATCACAAGCACATTCTTCTCTTGGAGTAGAGTTCCTGTGAGAGATTAACTCTGAGTGCCCTTGCAAAACAGGATTTGATATCAGAAGGACTTCAATGGAGGGAAACTAATGATCTAGCACACAGGAGGAAAAGAACCCCAAACTATCACAGGTATGGAGAAGTCAGCACAAAGATAAGAAGTGCTGGTGCGTCAGCTTGAGACATGAAGAGAGAAAAGCTGGAGTGTGTGTCTGCAAAAGAATGCAGAGTGCACAGCACCTTGAAAAAAAAGGAAAAACTAACCTTGAAGTGAATGAAGGAATTCAACTGTAAAGACCTGTCAGTTATAGGGTAAAGCTCTTGAAACAAATTCACCAGGTAACATCTCTTCCCAGCTCTCATTACCCTTCCCTTGCTGACAAAATTTGCTCAGATGGCAGAGCACCAGAAAAACCCTACCACGCATCTACCTAAACAAGAAGACTTGGGCCCAAAGCTTGCTTCTCTCACCAGCTGCAGCTGTGGCAGCAAAAATGTGAGCAAGCTGACTAAATGGATGGCTGAACAGACATAGTCAGCATCAGGCTGCCCTGAGACTCTTAAAAAGCTCATTCATTTTGGTATCATGAAAAACCAATAGATGTCATTAGAGTTTACTCTAATTGGTATTTTAATTTCTACTGAGGAATCATAGCCTAAGAATAGACAACTTGTATTTATGTCACAAGCCCAGCTGCTGATCAGAATCAATAGCAATCAATTAGATATTTTTGTTTCAGTTTTTTTCTGTTTAAGCAGCAAGGGAAGTAAGGTTTATTTGCTCAAATTATTAACCAACACATTGTAATGTCTAAACTAGTTCTTCATGAGGGCCCAGGTCTATTTGAACACAAACAAGTGCACAAGAACACGTAAAAATAAAATAAAAGAGAAACATTAATATATGAATCTGTTTTTCTGGCTGTCACAGTCCCCAAGCTCAGTTTCAAGCCATAAGGCAGGTAAAGTGCAGACCCTGTTCCAAAATGCACATCACATCAGAGTCCTGCCACCAGCACACAATGTATCTTTGAGCCACATGTAGCTCCTCATTTAAGAGATTTTGGGTACAGAGGAAAGATCACACAGTTTTTGCTACCCACGTTTTCAGTGTCCAGCACCCAAGAGCCTCATGACATCAACAGGCTTATGATTTCTGTCTCCAGCCCATGCAAGTGTGAAATGTTGTAAATGATTATGATAACAACAAGGAAGGAACTCAATGTATAGTCTCAGTCATTGTAGGAGAAGAAGACAAAATTTCATGCCAGATCCACAATGCCTGTAACAAAAACATTCAGAATGTGAGACCTGGCCTTACCTCTTCCTGTGCCTGCATACAGGATGTGCAAAGAAGATTAAAGTTGATGGCTCTGGGCAATCGAGGAATCCTCACAGCCTGTGCATCTCTGTTTCTCCAAGAAAGGGCTGTTTTAGGATAACAGTGCCAGATGCAGCACAAACTCAGTTATCTTACTGTCCTTGGGCTTAAGTCAGCCTTTAACACAATTTCCCTGCAAAACCTGCAATTTATTAATTCACATCCTCTGATGTTCATTGTTTATGAAACCTGCATCTTTCACAGCTTCTTTTTCAACTATTGTAGCACTTTCTAATACACAGGAAAAATAGATACTCAAAATGAAATGTTACTCTGAAGTTCAGTAATTTGGAAGGAAAGCTACAGATACACATACACCAGCAATCGTAAATGGTCTGAGGTTTGAATGATTTTTCCACTTCAGTTAAATATATTGAGAAGTATATTCAAATAATTAAAAAGTGCTGGAAATAAGCAGTATTTGGAATTAATGGAAGCCATATATTCACCCTGTTGCATTCATTATTTTTAAATTATAGTTCCCACAGATTAAGAAACGCAGTGAAGTTTAAATGAAGCAATTTTGTTGCTAAATATTGTCATTTAGATTAAAATATATGTGTCTGTTGAATCCAAAAGCTAAACATTACTACTGCAGCTGCTTTTATATTTGCAAAATCTAAGATAAACTGCCAACAAGCAACAAACAAATGAGAAAACATTTTAAAAGAATAAAAGCCTCAATATCCCCATCTCCCTGGATAACTGTTTTCTTATGGGGTATGGGTTGTCAATCGTATTATGTAGACATCAAGAAAGTCATGTTATATTAATTGCACATTTCTAAATAGTCTAATAAGGGATATAGACCTCACAGATGCTGTAATATATGGTTGAGTCTGAAAGGTTGCTCATAACCCTCTCTTACCCAGTTACTGGCTAACATTCTCTATTTAAGCATCACCTTCACCATATTGGTAACACAGAAAATAATGAAAAACCTTTGATAAGCCATTTTAAATTAATATGGCTGATTGGAAGCAACAGTGAAAGAAAGAATGGAAATTCTTGTCCTGCCAAGAGTCTCACAGGAGCTGGCTCACACAATTGCACAGGCCTAGAAATTCAAATATCATGCTTCCAAATCATCAAATCTCTATGGAGTTTTGAACTTTTCAGGTTGGATCCTTCATCTGGGGGAACAGTCATTTGAAGCAAACTACCAGACAATTTTACACCCATCCTTTCAGGATATTGGTAAGACACTGAATGCTAGCAGCCTGTGTTCACTAATCATGGTAGAAAGGGTCTTCCACAACACGGTGGAAACCCCCCACCCCACCTTTTAAATACATCACCACCACACAAATCAACACACAAATAAATCCACATCCATGGCTGAAGTTTTACTTACATTACAGACCCTACTGGTTCCCTTTGAGGCACAATTTCATCCCAACAACTCAAGAGAGAAGGTAAAGTTTTGTTGTAACCCATTTTCTATTTCAAAAACTTCAGTGTATTTTAAAGGGAAACATATAAAATGCATTTTTCATTTATTCCTTCACACTAGTATAGAACTTACAGAAATGTCACCAACCAGGTCTTACACATTTCTGTGGTTTCATAGAGACCCTACCAACTTCTTTTTTTTTTCCATTCCATTCCATTCCATTCCATTCCATTCCATTCCATTCCATTCGACACTTTATATCAGATCTAAACAAACCAGCTAAGGCAAATACTTTTGTGGGGTGGGGATGTATCTCCTAAATGATTTTACTAAATAGGTCACCATTATTACAGTTTCCTACATCCTTTCCATGCAGTCCTACATAGACATAATCATCAGCAGAGGTAACACAAAAGTACTTTAGAATTAATTCTCTCCTCCACTGCTTTGATGCAAAAGGTGAATATGAAATTCTAGAAGCTCCTTGAGAATGCGTGTTCCAAGAACCTCACCAGTGGCACAGTGTGAAATGACACCAGAAGAATTCAGCTATGAGGAAATTGAGGTGCTTACTTGGCTCAAGGCTTCTGGGCTGAACTGTAGCTGCAATATTTTCCATTAACTGCCACTCCTTGTTCTCCTCACAGCAGCTCCAAAACCCACATGCCATTCATTAGCTGGAAGAGAAAAGAGAAAACATAACTAAACAAAAATTAGAAAGAAAGATAGAAAATGAGAAAGATTGCCTATGTGTTTTACAAGTGAGAAGAGTTTGTTATAGCATTTAAAAAGAAATAATTTCCTGTAAGTACATACTCAGAACACTATTAAATCCTTAGGGGTATATGACGAACCAGCCAAGGAAACAAGTTTTGTCTTTACGCTACTTGGTTATCCTGTTTATTTCCTAATAGTTCTACATCCATAAAAGGCCAAAGGACTCTGACCTTGGCAAGCTAACTAAGCAAGAAAAGGCAATCATGTGTGCAAGGTTGTCACCTACACTACAAATTATGATAAAATATATCTCAGTATTGGAAAAAATAGCTGTATGTCTTCAGTGACATCCACTGTAGTACATTTAAGGATTTGAATAGGACAGCAATTTATTTTGCACTAAAATGTTTTATGGTTATCATAAAGCATTATGTCTTCAGAGACTGAAAGGAGATGTTTTTATGGACTGTTGCTTCTTGTTGCATTATCTTCGTAGATCAAAAATTATCCCTCTATTTTTTTTCCTTTTTTTTTCAAGTGGCCCCCATTGCCCCACTAATAATAGATGCCATACAGTGGCTCAGCCTGATAAAAAGGAAACTGTTAAACAAAGTGTACAAGGAACATATTTCTAACACTGAAGAGTTTTACAGTGAATGATTATCCAGCTAATTAGTGAAATAAATAATAATAATTGCCTGTCCCTCCTCATTAGACTCTTAGAAAGAAAATGGAGCCCCAAAGCAGAGTTCTAGCTTTTGATTTGAAAAATTGGACTTTGTTACAATTTTATTATCACTTTGTCAAAAAGCCAGTCCTCTAGCACAATGAGAGGTGGAAAAAAAGACAGGCAGATTGACTGACAGAAAGATGTCCATGTTTAGCTTAAGAACAGTTTTGAGATGGTAATTGAGTAACCTTATATGGTTATTCTGCTCCTGATTTATCCCTCATGGAGAGCCTGGACTACCAGTGAGGATTAGGTGGAACAAATAACCAAAACAAACCAACCCCACCACCAAAACAGCAAAACTGTCAAGATAATCTTCTGACTTTCCCATCCTTTACAGATTTTTAACTTATAATATCATATAATGCCTCAGACTTTCACACATGCTAGATAAGGAAACTTACTTGCTGATGGTGTTCCAAAATCTTTCCCACCACAGGGTTAAAAATGGCATTTTTGAAGCATCATTTCAGATTATATTACCAGAGGAACATTTACACTTCTCTAACTCCTTTGTTTCTTTGGCTGTGCTCCCCAGTAGAGTATGAATTCTAATTTTTCTCATCTTTGTATTGCACATAGCACAGGACTTCTTTTGTCATTATAAAACAGTCTCGGAGCAAATTCCATTGACAAACACACAGAACCTCTAAATAACTTTCATTTCCCAAACAGAAAAATGTGATTCACAGCACATAAACAACTGCTTCTCTCTAACTCCTACCTTACATCTTCACATTAATAAATGCCTTTTCAAGTTATAAACAGCAGCATATTTTCCTAGGGTTTCTGTTTAATTCCTGAATGACACATCCCACAGATGACATGTAATGTGCAGGATGGAACTGGGAACAGCTAAAGTAGAAGGGAACAATCCTTCAACAAAAACTCAACTCTCTGGAAATGCATACAAAAGTTGAATTCCTAACGTAGAGTTGCTAAGGTGTCCACATGAAAAGCATGTCTCCTACATCCATTTTTCTGTCATGTTCTTCAAACTGTGTCTGGATAAAACATCAATATTCCTCATTCTCATACCTGAAGAAGTGGGTTTGAATTAAGCAAATATCATTTTGTATACCTAAAAGCTCAAATGAAACACTGAAAAAACCTCAGAACTGTTCAGAAAGGCACTGGTGTTCTTATTCCTCAGATGTTCAACTTGGGCTCATTTCTGATCCAAGCTTGTGAGCTCAAACTAATCTATACATTTCTGTTTGGTAAATAGTTATATTATTTTAATCTCCCTGTTCCAAGATAATTTAGTGCCAGCAGGATCAACTGTATCATCACACTCATCACACCAGAGTATCCCAGAAGGCTGATTATTTAAACAGACCCAAAGCTTGCTGCAATCAGTTTGAGGTCCTTCCCAGCAGCAAGAATCCAGTAATGAAGGCAAGTTGGTTCAGCTGCTGAGGCCTTCAGATCACACTGAATGACAAATGCAAAGAGCTGCCCGTGTTCCTCACCTGTCAGGCAGGGATGGGTCTCCACTGTTCACTCCACGAGACCACAGCAACTCTTTCCTTATCACACCCCTGTAATGTTGGTATGTAACATAACAGGAGTGTGTCCATACATCTCTACACAAAGATACAAACTGTCAAAACAAAAACTTCCCCAAATGCTGCTCTGTCAGAGGGTAAGCCAAAGCTCATTAAAATCAATGGAAGTTTGTCTTCTTCATTGCAACAGGGAAGAGGCTTTTCCTTTCCAAATAACGTACAAAAAATGTACCACACAAAGATGTGCATCCCAAGAAGAAAACACTGCATCAAGGCAATCACAACCTACCAAAAACTGGACAAGCCAGGTTCATTCTTAAGCATAGTTTTGAATGGAAGTCACATTGCACACAACATATATTTACTATAACAGTTGTATCACACATCTAAAATGCAAAGTGAAAATACTCACAACATGGATCAAGCTGTTACTTTGGGAGAAGGGTAGCAATTTTGCATGGATCTTGAATAAAAGGGAAACAGACGCCCCTGAACAGTAACCAAAAGCTCTCATTAGAAGATTCCTCTGTTTCCATTGATTATTTTGTTGCAACAAGAACACCTATAAATCTGATTGAATTAGATTTTTAGACTTTTATTCCAGATAATTTCCTCTACTCATGTGGACTTTCTCAGGAAATGAGATTTAATGAGTCATAGTCCTTACTGATAATCACAGGAGAGCTCATTAGCTTTCTGTCAGATTCGTACCCACTATTTGCCCTCAATATGCTTGTGACTTACTAGAGCTAAATAGGACACAACAGAGAAACCAGACTTATGCAGATGAAGCGATACAGTGGATTTTAAATAGTATAGAGATAAATATTTCTCCTTAATTTATTTTGAGAACTTAAAGGAAAAAAATATCAACATGCCTCCTCTCCTTTTTTAGCCTACTTTCTCTATTGTGTTGGCATTGCTGACAGCAAGACACACAGAATTAGACAAAATTAAGAATGACATTTGAAGACTCCTTGGAGATACAGTAGCAGAGAACCAGCCTAAACAGTCCGAAATACAAGGCACTGGGGACCAGAACACATTTCTGTTCCAGAATATCAATTGTGGTTTACCACAATTCTACAAAATCTTCAGGCTATCGATGACATTGATGCACAAGGAGGGGCAGCTGAACCTGTTTTTTGCCGTGTCCCTCCCACATTTACAGCTCTCTGTGTCCATTTACAGACACTGCTTCCTGCAGGGCCTGGCTCAGCTGGGCTGTGCAAGGAGCTCCTGAGCCCCGTGGCTGCAGCACTGGGAAAGGAGGTTCTGCTCTCCAGTGCTGGGTGGAGCAGCAGGGCTCCTCGGACACTGGGAGATGGGAACTGTAGGTGGAGAAAGAGCAAGGCCATGCACATCTCCTGAAAGGAGGGACGAGGGAAGCTGTGATTCTTGTTTCATGGGTTGTTCCGAGCATTACGGATGGAATGCTGTTGATTCCTGAGGAGTGCTGTTCTCAGCCAACTTCACAACTTGCTTAGATAGTGTTTGCTTTTATCTCTCTACAGCCTTCACAGAATCTCTTAGATGAAATAAGAGAATAAGAAAACTTATTCTGCTTCCTAGAAAATTGAGGATCACCCTGCACTCCCACAGTCTGCTTTCACAAAATACCCTCTTCTACAAACATATCGGAAGGACAGCCCCATAAGCAGGTGCCAAAACCAGGAAGGGATTTTACTAGATTGTACTATTGTAAGTATTCAATTTTCCAAAAAACCATCCATAACAAAAAACCACAACACTAGAAATTACCAGCTTTCTTGAGCAATTCACTGCAGATCCAATTCCCAAAGCAGCAAGTTCTCTTCTCAGCTTAACAGACAATAATATTTTGTTTTGACCCTCTCCCCTCAGCCATCCTTTATACAGCTTCTCCTGTTCTTCACTCTATCTTCTCTCCCCATTGTGTTCTCACATTTTACACAGACAACAGCAGTGGTTGCAAAGGGACTGATCAGGCTGGAAGGAGTGAACTACAAGAGTTGTCAAAGCAAAGGGAATTTTAAATTTCCTATTTCCAGAACTCATCAGAGCTGACACAAGCCCCTTCTCCATAAAATCCTACTGATCTCCACATATTATAAGGTTAACAGTTTCTCTAAATCATGGGAAAATTCTGAAGATGTGTTTTTAAATGTATTTGTCTGGTCAAGTAAAGGAATTGTCACCAGCAATGAATGTGACTACAACTTCCTAGCATGTTTATTTTAGCACCATTAACACGCCCCAGATGAACCCAAGTTGCATTCCATCAGACAGCATGAAGATAAAACATAAAAACATATAATATATATTGTTACTTATTTCCTTCTTCTTCCCTATAAAGAGGATTGTTAGAAAACAGGAACTTCCAGTGAATAGCGGCTTAAAAATTATCAGAGGCCAGTGAGGAAAAGACAATTAAATGGGATCAATGCCTTGATCCCACACCTTTTTCAACTAGAATTGTCTGTTCAGATCTATCCTTTAATTTCACACTTGCACACTTCAGCACATATTCCCTTTGTACCCACAGCACCCATAGAAACACACAGTCTTCATTCTACATTTGGGAAATAGGTGTGCAAATGGTTATTTTTGCTGCATCAGAAAGAAAAGTCAAATATGCATGGCACCAGCTTCTCCTTCGGAAATGAGACCTTGTTAGACTTTCACAATGCTTCCATTCCACTAATGTTTGAGCACTTCCATTACTGTAATTTCTGGTAGTTGTCTTTATAACCTTCCCTTAGGGTAGGAAATATTTTTATTTTCTTTCTTCAGATGAAGAAGCAAGGCAGAGCAATCTCCCAGTGCTCCCAAGGGAAGTTCAGAAAGGAAAAGGGGCACGAGTGTTTTCTGTTCCATGGTAGCTTACTTTTTCACGAACCAGCCCCACAAGGTCACCAGGTCACTTGACTGTACATGCAACCACTCAATTCTCCACCCAGGAACATGACTGAAAGCAAAGAGTTCAAATAATCCAAATCCCTTTTACACCTTAGAGTTTATGGTGTTCTGCACCAAATCTCTCCAGCTTGAATAAACTTTTGATAAAAGTTTAGGTGATAATGAGGTATACATCCATCTTTGGCTTTTTAAGAAAATGACCTTGGACATGATGTAGATTGATGGGCAGAGTAATTGACTGAGACCAGGAATTACTATTCTGTCACTGCCTCAGGTCACAGCTCTAGCAAAACAATCCACCTGTTTCATGCTTTCCCTTCCTGTAAGTGCAGGAGGGGAAGCAACCTGTAAGAGTTCGAGATCAGCCAGTGCAAACTTGTATTTATACAAGCTGTATCAGTTCTGCATTTTCAAGGAACAAGGTAGCTTTTTATCACCAGTTCAATAGGTTTAGTAGATAAGTAACAGTTTTACACATCTGCTCTTTCCTGTACTTGGCACCTCTCACCTACTCAGAGCCTTCATGTCAAGAGAGTCTTCTCTTCCCATTAAGAGTCTTTCCATGGGGCCAGTGGTGGCCACCGAAGCTGGAAGATCCCTAGCCCAGCACAGGGAGGGGAGCAGAGAGTCAGCTGTGCACAGGAGCAGGCTGTACTGACATCAGGACTTCCTGAAGATCCCAGACTATTTGCCTAATCAGACCGGTTGCACATTCATGTGTTTTTCATCTGTCATTTCCACAGCAACACACATTGCCAGCCTTTTTTGCCATTATATAAGTTTTTCTTTTCCCCCCCAGGAAGCTAATGGTTTTAAAGTCTGAGACACTGCAAACAAGGATTGCAGGTGTGATTCCAGCTCAGGATGACTTCAGGGTTCTGGTGCCAGTCATTAATCATCCAACCTGCACTTTCTGGGTTTATGATTGTGACAAAATCTCTTCATCTGAATTATGGCCTTGTATGTAGGGCATGTATTCTTCTACATACAATTTTTAAATACAAAGTGAAAGAGCATGGAAAAATTAGGATCTATGACTTAAAAAATCTAGTCCTTTTATGGCATAGGCAAACAGAATGCATTTGCCTTTAACCTATGGGTTCTACTTCATATGTGGTGTATTTTTCATACATCATGGGGTTTTATAAATTTGCTGTATAAAGCACCGGAGCTACGTTACCAGCAAAATAGAAGGAAAACAAATATGTCAGGGTAATGATGCCAGGACAATTCCTTATTGAAAAAAACCAGTTTATTAATACCTTATTGCTACAAGCTAGATCTTATTATCATCTTGGGTCATTTAGAATCTTATTAGGTATTCTGATGGTGGATGAATAATCCTGTGATAAATTCTTTGCCATGTCCTTCACAGTTGTCATAGCAGGATCATAAACAGCATTTATAACAATCTAGCCTGGAGGAAAAGGCTTACAATGGTCTGTTTAACATGCAGGAAATATTCAGATCGGCCGTGTCTGGTTAAATTTGAGACCCACAGGAGAGATACCAAAGTTAAATGTAGCATGGGTTTCTCTGAAGATTAGCTTTAGAAAAGGCTTTGGGTCAGGGACAGGGGGACTAATGCCAATGATATGGCCACAAGCAGCCTTCTTTCAGCAAAGTCAGCTTGAATAAAAATGGTGGCTACAAGTTACCTTCTTACTGAAAAATAACCACATCAAGTTATTTGAGCTGCTACTTAATGAGCATGGTTGAAATTATTTGCAATTGAATTTCTTGGAGCTCAGTCACCTACTTCAGTGGTTATTATATAAAAAAATAGTGTATGCACTCACATACTGAAAAATATGCAGATTTTTGCAGAGCTATAGGACATCTTGTCTACACTGTGTAACTTCTTGAACTCTTGCAAGCTCAGAACTGAAAGCTTCAGAACAACTACAAAAGTAACATGGGTAAAGTAATCTCTAGGAAAAAAATAAATTTACACTGCTTTGAGTGGGTACTTAAAAAAAAATAAACCCCAAATAGTCTGCACATATCAACACACTGAACCCAGTGAGTCACTTATATCTGCAATGGAAATTTTTAGCCCTTGCTCAGCATTTTCATTCAGCTTGCAAAGCCCACCACAGTAAGTATCCAGACAGCTTTCACAAACAATCCTCTTTAAATCTGTCTGGGGAGGCTGATCTCTGTCCATGTGCTGGCCCACAGCTTCTTGAAGTGTTCCTGGTAAAAGGTGCAGATATAACCTATGCCCAAAGGCAGAATACAATCTAGTATGAGCCCATTCAGGTAGAACAGAGCTTGCCTGAGTTTCCTGGCACAGATTCTCTACTCTCTAAGCTGAGTTAGGCAGCCTGCTCTAGGGTAGGGTGATGATTATGACACAAGAAGCACCCTCCCCTCTAACCTACTAATTCACCTCAAACCCAGCTCTCTGATTATCTAGAAAAGTGCTGTGAGGCTCAGCAGGAACCATGAGAAGAAAGGTTTTTAAAGATCAGGCACTCTCAGATCCCGGCTCAAAGGCTAAATACCCTGTCTTGGTTTAGAAGACAGGTATCTGGACAATTCAGATCCCCTCCCTCCAGATTATTATAATTTAGAGGAAAAAGTAATTAAAAGGGCTCTTTTCAGGCAGGGTTATGGGAATAGGAAATAACAGCTCTTTACTATTATGTATAACAAAGCAAACAACAACAACAACAAAAAAACAACTACAACAATTATAACAAGACAGTACCAAAGGAAATAAAAAAAAACCTTGAAAGCCTTGCTTTCCAAAACCCAGGACAGTTTGGTCTTGGTGCTGCTGCAGGCCCTTTGGAGCATGAAGACGGTGCACTGTCCCAGGCTGGCAGCCGGGATAGGGCAGGATGTCCCCGGCAGGCAGGCAGGAGCTGTGCAGTCACACTGCAGCAGAACAAAGCAGGGTGAGGGAGCCGCGGTGGCCGGGCAGGTCTGGCTCTCCTACAGCCAGGCAGCCAAGGAGTTCAGAATTCCCGGGCACACGAGCAGATGATGGATCCCTCTGAGGCCTTTCTGGTGACAGCAGCACAGTCCCCGCCGTGTCCCTTCCGATGATAGCCCCGAGAGCAAGGGGAGAGAAGGTTCTTCTAGCTCTGCCTTTTTACCCGCCCCTCTTCACCCCTTCCTCCTCTCAGAGTAACTCTTTTGTATTGTTAACGACCTCAAGTACCTGGCATTTGTTTCTTAGTAACCATGGGAAAAACAAATTCCCTAAGCAAAAAGGAAAAAAACTTAAACCCCAACACACCCCCAGAAATTTTGTGAGTTTGGGAAGTTAATTTTCAGTTGGTACCTGTGACAGAGCCTTGAACAGCAATGCTGTAGAAAGAAATTAACATTCAACATTCATCTCATTGCCAAGGACCCTCTCCTTCTGTATACAGAAGTAGCACACAATCCTGATTACAAGAATGGAATTGAAAAATGCTTGCCAAGTGTGCTGGTTAAAATATGAGCCCCAGCAACTAAAGGTTACATTTCTTTCCCGGGTGCTAAGGAGGAGAGTTGGTCAGCAGCTCAGGGAGAAGAGGCTGGGTAGGGCTGTGCCACTTTCTGGTGCACAGGGTCCCAGCCAAGGTCCCTGCTGTAGCTGCAGGCCAGGTGTAACCCATGCTTTGTGGAGTGAGCCCAGCCAGCTGAGCCTGCCTTGCTGCAGTCACAGCTTCAGGCACCTTGACTGGAATCAGCATTTTTAGAGATATGAATCCACCCCTGCATCCTGTGCAACTGAAGTCAGTTCTAGTTTCAGTGGGCAAAATGTCTTAGAATTATCTCCTGGATGTGCAAACCCCATAACACACTAGGGGTTTTTGGTGTCCAGGTCAAATCAGCTCAGAGGTTCAGCAATACAAGCACCAAGAGTACAGGTCAGACTTGCCCTCACTGCCAAGATGCCATTGCTACTGCTCCAGAACGGATCTGTGAGAGCAATGAATAACACTGCAGAATATTCCTCCCAGACACTGCACTAGCTCCCAGGGAGCTGAAGTGACAGATAAACAGTGGGCAAGACTGGCTTCCAAATCACTTGGAGCAAAACAAAGAAAGATGGTGAAAACTACTGAAGGAAAAACAGTATCCCAGTAATTCCAAAGGGAAGAGATTTTCAAAATCTCCCTTATTTTTCTGAATTAACTTGCATTTGATTTTATATCCTCAAGTCTGAATGAAACTCCCACTCCTCACTCACTCCCCAGAAAACAGAAATATTTGTTAAGAGGCTTTCTGGGACCTGGCTTGGCATTCTCAGTGAAACATCTCTGCCATTTTCCTCATGCACTTAGATTCATTTAAAAAACCATTTTCATTGAAAATGCAGATGTACACAATAACTCAAAATGTGCCCACATACATATTTCCCACTGGAAAGCAGTCAGATGTCCAAATTGTAACCATGCTCTTCTGAACCTTACTGGAAATCTGCAAGTACCTAAACCAGTTGTCCTTTGGAGACACTCAGCTGTGAATAAGTAAATGTTTCTGGAATACAAACCATTGGTTAGATCAACTGCCAATACGATTCCCAGTGAGTGAGTGCTCTGTACACTCCCTAACAAAGTCTTAAGTGTTGCCAATTAGAGCTTAAATGTCTAATTAACAAGAAATAGACAGAGTTCTCTACTGCTGACTTTGGAGGAGTATGACCAATTACTTTACCTGCACAGCACAATGAGATGAAGAGAGTGAGAAAGTGAAATGAGTTTAGTAACGTCTGGACAGCCTTAATGTGTGTGTGTGTCTATATATATACAAACACTTATATATAAGTGTGTGTATGTATATCCCTGGAGACATTGTAAACCCACCTGAATGCATTCCTGTGTCACCTGCTCCAGGTGACCCTGCCTGGGGAGGGGGGTTGGACTGGATGATCTCAAGAGGTCCCTTCCAGCCCTGACTATTCTATAGTTCTATGAAATAATGTGGGTATAACTTTTCTCATCTTATTTCTCAATATGTAATTTCTTTTAGAATAAACCATCATTGGTTTCTATTGATTTATGCTTAATTTCCCTTGGCTTCTCCTGGAAAATACAATCATTTTTGGATATAAAGTAACTGTAAAATAAGAATCTATAGCACAGTTAATTTGGCTGTAATAATAGTTATGATCCTGGAATTCAGGTGTTTGAAAACACCCTTGTAAGCAAACAATGTATGGACCAGACTGTACTTTTCCTTTAAAAATGTATGATGCATTAGGCATTGCTCTTACAACAAATGAGACAGAGAAATGGCAGAATAAGGAACTCTACAATGCAAACTTAGTGCATCCATTGCTGGTTGGAGCAGTTCATCAATAGAGATTATGAGCTACTCTGGTTGGTTTAGAGCCAGTTGCTCAATATGTTGATAAATACCTTGCTCACAAACAGCCCCAGCATTATTTCTCATGGTTCAAAGCAATTTTCCCCTCTTGACCAGGATTAGACTATACAACTGCCAAGAGCTACACAAATAAATGCCGTTTGGTGCTACCTAGAACAGAAATCTGCTGAGAAAGACATTTGAAACTGGCAATAGATGCAGGCACTGCAAATAATTTTCCTGCATAGATGGATGATGCACCAGAGACCAGCTCTTATCATAAAAAACTACAATAGCAGATGTCAGTGAAATAATATTTAGAAATGACATGGACATCCTACAAAACTCAGTGAGGAAAAAAAAACCACAAACCCTTCTCAGATACACGTGTATGTTGTTAATCATAATTAAGGCAAGTGTGACAGTTTCTTGGCAACAGACACTGAGTTCCCTTCCCTGACAAACAAATCCTGCAGGAATACTCTCTTTCATTACATCAAGCCTGCAGTTCTTTACACTAATATCCTCCACTTGGAACACCCCAAGTCATAGGGAAACTTTTGTTTTCTCAATTGTTTTTTGCTAGGTAATCCCATGATGACCGCCACCAAAGAAAAGAGCAAGTTTCTCATTAGTAAAGTAAAAAGAGCTTTAAAAGCCAGCACTATAAACAAGCACATATTATACTGTTGTAGACAGGGCTGGGAGAGCAGGGACAAAAGAGAGATTCACAGCATCCAAGTTAGGGAAATAATGCCAACCATATCCTACAAGGAGACTCAGAGCAGCACATGGAAAAGCAGAGCATGACGACCCTAAAAGCAGCGAGTGCATGACAGTCACTCTGAAACGTATTTTTACTTGCATAATACACCTGATACATGCATAAAAGCATCTGTAACACCTGGCTATCAGCACCTATGTGTAAACACTCCAAGAAAGCAATTTAAATGAGTGTATATTACACACACATATATATAATAAATATACATATACACTTACTACTGACCTTTGAGTAATCAGGGGATTACTGATTCTTCAACAACAAAAACCTGATGGTTTGGAGGGAAGCAAGCATTTTTAGAGAACTTCTATTACCCTCCCTTCTTTTAAAAAACACTTTTGGATGGCAAGGTTTTGGTCAGCTGAAAGTTTTTCACTCAAAGCAAGTCACATTTTACCATGATACATTAAAATTTTTAATAAAAGGAAAAAAGGTTGAAGAGAGAATGTGGAACCATTTAAAGAATAAGCTATAAATGCATGTATTAGCTAAAAGGCTTGCAAAGAAAAATGGTTATGATTCTAAAAGACGGTGTAAATACCACAGAGAGAAAAGAAATCCCTAACAGTAGGGGTTGGACTGGTACTCATTATCATTATTCATATTACTGATAATTATATCTCAGTAATGAGGAAATTACAGTAGAACACCAGCAAAGCATCTCACAATAAATTGCACAAGTTTATGGAACAATCTCTTCAGGGAAGAGTGGAAACTCCCTACATCATCTGAAAGCCATAAAACACAGGAGACAAAACAGGTTCACAATGTGCTGTGGGGACAATACAGAGCGGGAAGAGAGATGGACTGGCCTTTTCCATTTCTCAGTACTGTACCACAAGCCTGGCAGTGGGGTTTAAAATCACCACCTCTGCTATCTTCCGATTTTGTTGTCTGTTCCTGGCTGTATCTCATGTTAGTGAGATCCCACCGGGTTTAGCAATTAGCATGAGGAAAGCAGTATGATAATCAGAAGAAATTAATGGTTTAAAAACATAATCTTACACTTCCCATGAGACTGGTTCCATACAACTGGATTCTCAAAAAAAAAAAAAAAAAGGAAAAAAAAGGAAAAAGAGAACAAGTAATTGATTCTTATTAAGAGAATGATCTGCCACAAGATGCTATCCATGGGAAAAATATGTTAATTTTAAATGCTCTCAGAGTCAGTGTGAACCCCTTCTCTGACTGGCTTTCAGAAGAAGAGAGGGAACCTCAATTTCACCTTTGCTTTTGCACCTACTCACACCTGAGCACAATGGGTTTTCATGTGCTAACAACCAGCAGCTGGGAAAGGGGGCATGATGTGGCAACGAAATAGAAATCTCTAAACAATTTCGATGAGAACAGATAATATCGAAACCTTTCTCAGTCAATTGTGTGGAGAAGATAGGACAGGTCATGAGTGATGGATAAGCTATATATATTGTATTTGACCGTGTCCATTGCTGAATTTTTATCGACCTCTCAGAAAAACTGAGTTACAGACTTTAGTCCCATGGTTAACTACACTACTAAACACGTGTGTTATTTATTCTGGCTTAATACCTGTCTCACTGCATTGTTTAATAATGCAAAAAAGCAGTTAAGTAAAGCAGAAAACTCTCAGTAAATGTCTTGTCCTACTTCCATAAGTGTAGAATGTAAGTGGACCTCTTAGGGACTAAAAAAAAAAAAAATTAAAAAAAAAATAGAAATGTTCAAGCATTCAGTCCAAAATAATGCTTCCTTATCCTCAGTAAGTCAACCAGCTCTTGATTAAAATAATTTTTCAAGATTGCTATTCTAGGAAGAACAGTTTTTCACATAAAGCTTTTTGACAAAACAATAGAGCTGCTTCAACTCCACGATTTTTAAATACCTTTTTCTCTGTAAAGTGTGAGCATCATTTTTTTCTGCGAATCTTTTCATTAGCCGTGCACGTTCTGAATCACACAGAGCAGCCGTGCCTCAAACATTTGCTGGAGTCAAAGGGAAAGGCTGCGGGCAAACTTTCGGTGTTGCGGCAAACGCAGCCCCGCGGTGCATCTTCCCTCGACTGTCCAGAGCTCGCACGGCACAGAGCAGCCTGGGAGTCCGTGTGATCCAACGCCACCTGCTGATCCTGTCCCCTCTCACAGGGGGACTTCAAGTCACATTTTTCGTTTCCGAGACGGTAAGGTAAAAAGGTTTAAAAAAAAAAGAAAAAGAAAAGAAAAAGAAAGAGAAAAGAAAAAAAAAAAGTAGATAACACTCCCAATCACAGAAAGTTGTAATTAAAAATTTTTAAGTGTCTATGAAATGTAAAAACGTTACTGTTAATCCTAAATCTCAAGACCCTAAAAGTTTGTTTTGGTTTTGGGGCTTTTAAATTGTTTTCTTCTGTTTGTTTGTTGGTTTATTTAAAAACAGTTTGTGTTACAGCACGGCAAGAACAAGTGACGTGGGGAAGGCAGATCGGGAGACTGAGCTCAGCGAGAGGCGACTCAAACAAAACCGAAATCAGCCAAGACACCAATTTATCTTTAGCCACAACGCCACCGGGTTCACAGCAGGGAGAGAGCAGTGCCCTCCCTGCAGCACAGGGGGTTGCTGGTGCCTCCTCACACTGCCCCTCCTGCTGCCTGGGACACCAACTCCACACTTACACCCCAGTGCAGCCCCGTTTCACCTGGGAAAGGCTAATGCACTGCAGCATGATAACCTAAAGAGGCCTGATTTGAAGGGATATGTATTCCAGACATCGGGAATCTCTACATTTCTGAATTACAACTGGTTTTTAACACACACAGCTTGTGTTCTTTGCAGACCTGGAGCCCCCTTAGAACCAGACAGCAGCTTGCAGCATCATGTCCTTAATGGCTCCAAACACAGCATCTGTAATATTAGTCCAGGAAAAACCAGGAGAAATACTGTATTCAGACAGATGTCAAAACAGTTCTTTTTCCCCAGGGACAGTCTGCCTGATGCCCTGCTGGTTTTGTCATTCTGAGAGCTCAACACAACTCTATTAGGATAAATTTTGTCATAAGATAAATTGCATGCTCAAAATGCCTCCTGAAGTTTCAAAATCCACAATTAACAATTTCATATTCATAATGGTAAACATCAATACATCTTCCCTGGAAAGAAACTACCATCTGCATAAATTTAATGCATACTTCATTACAGTGCTATTGTGGTAGCAGACTCATGCCACTGTCTCTCATGTGAAGTCTAAAAATATGTGCTAGAAAAATGTTGATGACATTGTGGTTTCCTAGGTTGTTTCCACAGGCTTCACAAAACAAGCAGATATGTTCACAAAATATGTTCATGATTTCAGGAGAGAAACAGACCTGACCCTCAGAGAGTGGTAACAGACACTGCATTTTTATGTTTTACAAGGCTGGACATCTAAGACCAATGGAAGCTCACCATGAATTGGTTTCATTTTTTTTTGTTTAATTTATAGTCTGCAATGGAATATCAACCTGTAGAGAAGCTAATAAAGGAGCCAATGTTGAAAAGGCAATACCTTCTAAAATTCAATGTATTTAAAAGTATGTATATTTTTCAAGTACCTTTTCCTGCTGTCCAGTGCCATCTTTTGAACTTCTGCAAAAGCATGACCTGGAAATATACTCTCTTTGGTTTTGTTTAATTTCTCAGTACTGGAACCTTGCTCTATCTGCTTGAACTGGGTTAATTTACTAAAAAGCTCTCAAGGAGCTAGACATTTTTTCCAAGCATTAGATGCTGTGTGTCACAGACAGCCCCTTGGCATTAGGAGTAGATTCCATAACAGATATATAACAGCACATGATTGATTGTATTCTCAGATGGAAATAAAGGAGAAGGTTGTAAAGAATTTGGAGCTTACAGAGGATGTGCCTGATGCTTTCTTCTTTCAGAAAATACAGTAAATCTGCATGAAAGATTGCAAATAGGATTTAATAGAAGATGTCCAAGCAAGAAGAAAAAGAAAAATTTCCCTTGAGCTTTTTTGGAGCTGGAGGTAGCCAGTCCGACCAGATGATAAAGGTGCACGTGGAGTAGCAGAGCTGGCAGTTCAATCTGTTTTGTCCCAGATCATTATGGTTCTACAATTCTACTCACGGCATACAGTAAATCAGTCTGATCTGTAGCAAAGATACATTGACCCCTTATTTGTAAGAACAACTTATAACAGAGACATTCCAACAAGTCCAACTAATACTATTAGAAGTATGAATGTTTACTATTTCCCTTTATAAAGGAAAGAAGGAATGGCAAAGAGCAGTGAAAATAAAAGTCTTTGATCCTCTGCTATATGGTTCACCAGGCTAGCTCCATAACACTCTTCTCTGAATCTATTAAACAATTCCATGATATGCAGACTCAAAGTCATTCCAAAGTGTACAGAGGTGACCACAAATAAGAATTAGCCAGAATTGTGAGCCCCATCAGAAAACAGTAGCTTATTGTTTTTCTGAATTTCTAAGAAAAACACAGTGGTGAGAAGAGGTACAGAATTTCAAAGCAGCTGTTTCATTGGTAGAGGTAGGATTTATACACATTGTATAAAAAAGGAATTTTCCATAACTGTATAAATGAACACCCATCCTCTGCAGGACAATATGCTGTTGGTTTCTGAAGCACTGATGTTTTATTTTTATCAAGGACTTACGGAAGTTGTGGCAAAAGTAAGAAGATATTTTCTGACTTCAGAACCAGAGACAGGCTATTAAATACCCACTGTTCTTCAGCATTCTTTTCTTATCATCTAGTTTGTATTTTTATTATGAATACTGTATTCAATTTGTAATTTTCTAATCAACTGAAACAGCAAAATTCTGCTTAATCTAAATGATAACATAATTATAGTGAAATCAGATGCACCACTGATTGAAGGCAGATGCAATCTGAAGAGAGTGATTGGTGCCTTAAAAAAAGTATCTTGGGATAACAGCAAGGAGCCTAAAAGGATTTTTAATGCTAATGTTACAGTTGATAAGTAAATTCTATCACATAGAGCTATTTAGAAAAATAGAAGAAAACAAGATTAGGGTGGAGACTTTTTGTCACAGAATCTCCTCATTCTTTGTCTAAGGAAAAATAATTCAGTAAAGGATGTTCATTATTAAAATGTTTCATCTACCTCTCCTTCCAAATCACTCCAGCTACATGTTTTGTCAAGATCATTTGAAATTTCTGGTTTATTTGCTGATCTGTAAAGGAACCCCCAAATTAGCTTTTGGTCCTCTAGAAAAAGAAACATTCTATTTAATTTTCATTTTCTATTCCATACATTTTGGGTAGCTTCTGACTGACCTGGAAATCACAAGACTGGGTTAAAAATGGTGGAGATGGCTTTTTAATTTTTAACTGGTCCTGATTTAAGGTGGACTTTCGCAACTCCAACATTTCTCCTCATTCCAGGTATCTAACCAACTCTTCCCCCACATAATTTTAAATGAGCAGTGATGTACTTGGATGGCTATTTAAGAAGTCATAACATTCTATTAAAAAACCCAACCAAACTAAAGAAACCAAGAATTATGTCGCAATAAGATCACTAAACCTATCACCACTGTAGTGTAAAGTTCCATCTCATGTCCTGCTTTCAAGTGACTCTGGGCATGTCATTCCCCATTCTTAAATGCTAAGATGCTTGATCACCCCAGAGCAGGGGCAGAGGAAATGAATCTCACTCTACATTTGTTCAGATACACAAATTTTCATTGTGCCAGAAAAACATTTGTAGTGCAGGCAGAGTATCATAATGTTATAGATTGAACTCCCCATCTCATTTCTGTGTTTCTTGCCTCCAAAAATTCTGATATAAGTTATTAAATTCCCACTGCCTAAATTCATTTTTGGTAGCTGAATATCATTAGTGTCCACTACCTTACTCTAAAGTGCAAAGTAAGTCACTGTGCTGTCACAGAAATAAGAAAGGGACCCCAGTCACAACCGTGTGAGCGCTGAATGTTGCAACAGGCTTTTGATCCGTCCCTTTATGTTGTTCATTACTCAAATTCCCTTAGAGCTTAGCCTATTTTTTTTTTTGTTTGATTTTTACTTTGGCTTCCATGTGGGTTTGAGATTGAGATTCCTAAGTTTCTGTACTATCACTTCAGCTCTGATTCAACAGTTTCTTATCTGATCATACAAAACATGGAAGCAATTTTAAATTTCACTTTTTCTTTAAGCCTTATTACAGATGGGTGTATAAGAAGTACAGGTCATTTTTCTAATATGAATTTGTCAAGTCAGGAAACTGAATACAGTGATGATGCATTTTGAATTTTCTATTCAAGCCCACTTTATAAATGTTTTCTGATGCTGGAAGGACCTGAAGAATTTTGACTGGTGAAGCAGAGCAAACCAACCAACATCCATCTGCCTACATCATTTACCTCTACAGCAAGTAATCCTCAAGGTACAGATAACTTGGAAGCCACTGAATACACTCAAATATATTTTATTACAAGAACAGAAATTCCACGGTATTTCTTTCTTCAGGACAATCAATGTCTGTAGCATTTGTTGTCACTGGCTGAAGTTCCACACAAAACTTCCAGCCCATTCTCATTTTCTTTTTAGAGCTTCTGTTAGCACTCAGAGCAATCTGTGATCCAATACAGGCTAAGCATTCTGTACAAATCCATCATATTGGAGATTGCCTGAGTGAAACCTGAGTTTTCTGAACTTATTTTGTCTCCCGTAACATGAAACAAATAAAGATGCACTGCATTAATTTTACTAATCTTTAATAGATATAATTGGAATTAGGTTTCCCAAAGGGAGGGTTTGAATGTGTATTTACCACTAGAAGAGTGACAATGATTGATCAGAAATAAAACCAGAATGTTTAGTCTAATTGATTTCTTGGTTATTTGAATATAACTCACATTTTATTTAAGGTTGTTTGTCTAGAAAAACAAGATTGCCACTGGAAACAAGAAATCCCTTAGCTTTCTTCTTTCCACTGGCAATCTGCTAACAGCAGCAAATTACATTCAAATTGCACATCAACTAGTATTAGTATTAATTGTAAACTAACCTCAGTTCACTTAATTGTGGGCATAATGAAGTATTACAATTAGCCATAATTTATTATTTAAATAAGAAATATCAATATTATTTAGAGCAGGTGCCAATTACAGCAGGCAGTGAAATATGTTGCCAAAAAGGATTTCAATTAGAAATTCAATTTCAGCAATGACAAAGGTCCCAATCACCCTGTAAAAGAGCCAAGAGCCTCGATTTGCATGACATCCATGGAGAAGGCAGGAATGTGGAGCTCACCTGCTCTGTGCACCGTGGATTTCAGGGAGTTCTGGAAAGGTGGGTACAGGCACACCTGCAGAGCTCTGCAGAACAGCTGGATACAGCACTGGACAGGAGAGAAATCACTACACAGATTCACCATTTACATACCAGTATTTGACCTTAAAATTCCTGTGCTCAAAGTCACATTTCATATCTACATAGTGACTACTTCTTGAAATTCTCTTTGCTTAATACAGTGATAAATACAAAACCTAGTTTTCAAAGGATTTGGATGCAAAAACTCTAGGGCTGAATATGTGTTCCTTTTTCAGTATTTTAAAACTTTCAAGATTCCTTCCTGGCTTCTTATTCCAGTTCTCTCCAATTTTGAACAAAGTAGTAAATGCTGAAGTTTAAATCCCCCTTGACATAAATTTGGATTGAAGCTCCTTAGCTCTCCTATTAAAAAGGAATGTATTTAGTGTTTCTACACACAGTTCTCGATCAGGATGAGGACATTCACTCAAAATACTCACGTCAAACTTATTATTAGATAGAGTAACCAATGCTTTTGTCAGAACATGTTTGTCTTTGCAGTATGGAAATTGCATCCACCAGAACCCTATCTACCAAAGTGGAAACAAGAAGCATCTATAAAACACCATTTACTAATTTATACTAATTAAACTTTGTACTAAAGATGACATGCTAGTGCTGCTACAATCTAAATTTCTCAGCTTTCATATCTTCTCACTGCTTTCTACCTCAGTCTGTATATTTATAAATTAGATGTAGCAACTCCAGGTTAGCAAAGCAGGAAACATCTCAGGAAAAAAAACCCAAGACAACAAACAGGTTTTGTGCATTCCATGATTCCCTAGAAGTGCTCCTGGATTATGTTGGACCCTAAAAATGGGGCTGTCAAATGAATGTTGCCAACAACAAAACATAGCATCAGCAATTCTTTTAATTTTTCTGGTATCTGAAAGCATTAGTCAGTTCCTGACTTCATGTTGCAATAACAAAAAGCGAGGAAAAGATTTTGATTAGCTAGGAAATGGTGAAGAGAAAAAATTGCAAGCTAAATGTGCTGCAAGTATGCTCAAGTTTCAGCCACAGGCCCATGGTGATAGAACTTTTCTTGCTGTACATTAAGATAATTTCAGTATACTACAATTATGTGCCTAATTAAAATTAAGAAATTAGAACATAGTTAAAAGGAATGATATTTTGCTCACAGCTAATTTCATTAAAGTATTAATGAACAGGACTCATTTTATGGCTAGAGGGCAACTACTTTCTGCAAAGTACTTCCATGCTAGCTAATTTATTCATGCATGAAAAACAATCCAATGAGAAATGAGTGAGCCGGGAACTGCTGGTCCTAATTAAAATATTTAAAACACCATGTCTATTCTGTTCCAGCCAGCCAAAGACCTAAGCTAGGAGCCAGCACGATACCAATTAACATGGAACAAGCAAACACACAACACCCACAGATTCTGATTAAAGTGCATATTATTGCGCCATACAATATATTGTTCTACACATGTATGTAAATGTTTAATTAACCCATGTCTAAATCTCTGTAATGTTCAGGAATTGATACTCTAAATCTGAAACAAGTGACAATCAGACTGCATGATGTTCACTTTTATTTATAACAATGCTTTCTTCACACACTCATTGGAGTCATCCCGTAATTACGCGGTGAATTTCTTAAGGGAGGGAGGCGAGGCAGAAGCAGAGGAGGAAAAAGGAATAGGCAAAAGATTTTCTTCTCTGCATTTTAGACAGCAATAAGATTGCTGGTTGCCAAAGGCTTGGAAATGGAATGAAATGTTGGGTTAGCCTCAGGTAATACAATATTTTTCATTAATAATTGAAAGAAGAGCCTGGGACTAAACCCATTTGTCAGTCTTGGACGCCAGCAACAAAAACAAAATAAAAGCACTTCCTTTATAAACCAAAGAACTGTTTGTGGGGGAAGAACCCAAGGGATGGCTCCCACTAGAGAAGAACACTGCAAAGGCTCAGAGAGAAGTTGGAGACTTGCAAACTCACTAGAAAGCAGGATCAGAAAAACAGAAAAGTCTCTAAACTTTACTTCATACACAGATGAGAAAAATCCGAGTTCAAGGAGACTTGAAAAAGCAGAATTTGCCTCAGTTTGCACCATCATAGGTCTTCCTTTTTGAAAAGCTTCTAGGGTCGTTCCTCTCCCCACAGTTAAAGCATTGCATGAAAAATCTGGTTCCCCATAGATGTTTTTCTTCCCCTTTTCTATGCATTCCTCTACAAAACTCATACCAGTTTCTTCATTAAATGCAGCAAGTGAAAGAGATTAAATAGCCTTCCCTTACTTTTTCTGACCTATTGGGTAGACTATTTTCTACCCTCCCCTAAATGACAAGCTTTGCAAGATATCGATAGAAATGTCCAAAAGAACCCAGAGTTGCCAGAAACATTACCAGAGAAGCTCTTATGAAATCTTCCTATTATCAAACCATGCAAATCTGTTATCACAGCCAGTACCCGAGTAAATTAGTGTGTGCCCAGCCTTCGTGCACTGGCTGTGGAGGGGTGAGACAGGAGTCAGCCCACACCACTCTGACTCTTCCCAGATATTTTGTGCCCTGGACTTGCTCCTCACCTTTCTCTGGCTCAGTGGCAGAAACTGAGCGCTGTAATCCTAGAGCAGGGATGCAAAGATACATGGCCAAAAGGGAAAGAGGCAGGAAGGGCCAGGGAGCTTAGAAAGACAAAGGATCTGTAAGGCAGGTGAGGTCTGAATGCAGAGGGCAGTGAAACACTGCAAGGAGCTTTTAAGGAAGACGTACAGGCCAAAACCAATTAAAGTTCCTGGCAGAGGGAGCAAAGAGAAGTCTTTGTAGAAGAAAAGAGTAAGGAAAAAAAAGATCTGAGGAACAGAGAAGAACTGAAAGGGGGCAAAGAAAACACAGTGCAAACCCAGTGGAAGGAGACATCCTTATGGCTAAGAGAAAAGAGCACATCATCTCAAGTCAGGTGAACCCAAAGAACAGCAAAACTATCAAGAGAGCAAAGTAGCTACCCAGAAGTATTGAAATAACAGTTTGTGTTACAGTGCTGGGATAGAACAGGCAGTTGAAATTCACTCATGCCTAAGGCACATCTAAACCACTCTAGAGAAAGGCCACCTTGCTTTGATAACATTAGTTTGCAGTCAGGAAGTTAAAACTTCCCATGAAACAAATTTGAACCAAAATCAGTTTCAACACCCCTGATGTTGCTATTTACTGAAAGTAAATGTAGGCTGTAGTGTTTTCTATGACAAAACGATCCTATAGCCTCCTATAATGTTTTCAGTCTCCACATGTACATTCTGGTCTTTCCCACCAATTTAAGCAGTGAGCTACGCTACACATCCCACTCCAGCTCCTGTTCCCTGCTCAGTCTCTGCTGCCACAACAGCACAGCCCAGTCAGATTCAGGATCCAGCTTGAGGTACAAGACAGAAAGATGACTTAAGGCTACTTTAGTCCATCCTCACCCTCTGTTGTTCTTGCACTCAGGACAGTTACCTGACCAAATCCGTGTGGGGACCAATGCATAATCATTTTCAGACATCATGGGTGTTTACTGCCAGCTAATGTTGTTTCTCTTTGTCAGTATTTTTAGTGCTGAACTGGGAAAATATACAAAAAGTTTCTCTAGTTCCATATTCTAAAGCTTGGAAAACACCTTTATGTCCATATAGGACAAAAGTTTTTGTGGTTTGCCCCCACTCCCTGGACTCTTAAAACTTTAACTGCACATGACTGAGTGGTAATACATTTGTGACCCTTGTAGCTCTATATATTTAAGATAAAATCATATCTCATGCTAAAGAATTCTGCTGCCTGTCCTTCCCAGTAGATGCACTTAAATGTCTCGTGTCCCATGGTAACAACCGAGGGAATTTTGCTACAAACCACATCACGTGGAAACAAGATTCTACTCACTCAGCAAGGCTGGCAAGATCAGGACCAAAGAGAACTCTGGGTTGTCAGTTTGAGGTTTTTTTAATTTTTTGGTTCATCCCATACAAGCAAGGGTGGATACAAATACAACATGTAATTGGCTTCACCAGTGTTGAAGACCCTCCTTGATACTCAAACAGCAGATGGACAAAGAGCTTTCACTTTGCCTCAAACTCTGGTTGAAGTGAAGGAAGGTCTTAAAAAAAAATCTCTGGATATTTTCTCAGTAAGGTGTCACCTCTTTGCAAAGACCTAATCTTTTCCTTGAGATCTGCAACGAAATTTCAATATCCTCTGCATGCTGCATACAAAGATAGAAGTTACTGATGACAGCCAAACCTCTAAACAACATAGCCCTATGGATTTGGGGATTTTTAAAGACACTGCAAAAGCAATGTTGATCTGAGATATCTGTTTTTCTGCATTCTCTAATGGGAAATTGTGCTTTCACATGTGTTCTAAATTATGCGGCATAGGTTAATTTCAACATTCTCAAGTAGCAGGAGCAAAGAGCAAACTTCAAAGAAGACACTACATTTTTATGCATCTTTAGCCAGACAAACATTAGTCCTTTCCCCTAACTGAAGCAGCTATTCTAAAGAACGTTAACTGTTTTCTAAATATTCAGATGTTCTGTTGTCATAGTTTCATAAAGTAATGAACAGCTTCTTAATATTTAATAAACCTTGCCTGCTGTCCCCAGGCAGGGAGCACAGACTGTTGATAGCCAGCTACTAAATGTCCATTAAAACAGAGTATCTCTCCTTAAAATGTACTTAACAAACAGGTTTTATCACCTGCAATGAAACATTAATTGCTTCAGCCACAGGACTGAAATAGTCTTATCCTACAGGAAAGAGATGGAGAGCAGGGAAAGCTGGTGCTTCCTGCACTCTATTCTGGCTCTGATGGAAGCCTTGCCTGTGACAAGTGCTTCTTACTGGTGCCATTGCACTCTGCTGTGTGGCAAAGTGACAGAGCAAAGGAACTGGGACAGTCAAGAAATGCTGCAGAGAAGCTATTTATAAAGCTGCTTCTTGGGAATCTTGTTTATTATCTCTTGTGTGCAATGCAAGTCAGAACATATTGCAATAATGATCTTCACTAATTGGATACAGAAGTCATTAATACAGAACAATAATATTTGTACACTTTAGTTCTGGCTTTTTACGTTCTCAAAGCAAAAACTAATCCTAATGGGATGTGAAAGAAACAAGGAAAAACATAAATGGAGCTAGGACTAGTCCTTTATGGTGCTGCCAAATTCGAAATCCATCGTGCACTGGACCCTGGCTGGAATGATGGCCATGTGGCCTAAAGATGTGTCAAAGTGCTGTGAAAGAAAGAGCCACAAAAAAAGAGAAGGAAATTCCTATCTCCTCCTGCCTGATCTAAACAGGTGTGCAAAGATCTCCACACATCCATAAAACTGTTCTGTATCTGCAGTTATCTGGTGATATCACCTTTATCACCTAACTCTACTCATAAATACCCTACATTGCCAACACAGATGGCATCAATTTGAAATAAAAGTTGTATGTTAATATCAAAAGACAAAAAATGACAAACCCTGAAATTAATATGAAAATTAACTATTTCAACAAAGCCCCATGGAGCTGACAGAGAGTTTAGCTCTGGTTTTACAGGAAACACAGAAACAGAAGGAGGATAAGTACACTGCTTTAAAAATCTAGAGTCTTCAAAACTAATCTCAATTAACTCTGTAAGAATTTTGTGCAATGAACTTTGTAATTTTAGGCTATATTTCTTGGTGTCTAATTGGTTCAATGGCTGAAGAGAAGGAACAACCATTAGAGGAACACAATCTGCTTTTAGAAATCAAGAACATCTTAGAATCTTGAATAGCTCTTAAAGATGAATTGGTTTCAGTTGGCTACTTCAGTGCTTCTGAGCTACTAGACCTAACCAGGCCACAGTTCACAACTTAAAAGGCTGTAGAAATTACAGAGCCAATCTTCTCTAGATAAATGCATATAGAATACAAAAACTCTCATGTGCTCCCTGCAAGAATGCAAACATTAAAAGGGAAAAGCTTGGTATAAGACACCATTGATTTATTCTTCCACTGGTCAATATATATTGGTCCATGGCTGCAGCAGCCTCTGATGATATCAGCCTGGGTTCGTACCTATCCCTAACTGACCAGGAAGCAAATTGGAAATAAAAATGTTCTTAAAAGGCTTTTATTTCTACATATCCATGAAACAGGCAAGAATTATGTCTTGCAAAGAAAGAGCCCCTGCTTAAAGTATCCATAATAATAATAAAATATTGTATTTTATATTTCTTGTATGGTATAAAGTACCACCATCCCTTATTTCTCATTAAGATTTTGACACATCTGTTTGTATAACCAACTACAAGTGTATATTTCAAAAACACTCCTACTCTAACCAGCTGTATTCACCTTGTAGAGCTTTCAAAGATTTTAAAAGGTGCACAACAGTAGCTTCCCTGGGATATTCTCAGAGACAGTTTTGAAATCCAAAGGCAGACCATGGCACTGCTATATAGTAAAAAGGTTTTGTTTCTCAAACAATTCACCAACTCACAATTCAAAATCTCATTTGGGGTTCCTCAAAAGTTGCACTGAGTTCCTGATGAGAGATTGCCTCCCATGAGGCTGCCAGCAGCTTGCAGTTTCCAAAGGGAATTTCTACCATATGGAGAGCTAAATACACTGCCTTTATACACTACAGTTGTCTGTTGCATATTATGGAGAAAAGCAGTTCCAGCCTTGAACTTTAGAAAACAAATACGGCATATTAAAATATTTCTTTTGTAATTCAGAGACCTTGACACCCTGAGAAAGATTCTCATTCTGAGTAGATATTGTAATTAAGATAAATAATCAAGAAATGGGTGTTTATTAAAAGGTATAACTTACAGTGGTAGGTAGAACAAAAACCCCTGAAGCACCAAATTCACAAATTTCTTCAACTTAATAATGATCTGCAAATTCTTCAAGACAAACTCATTTAAAAGTTCCTGGTATGAGGTACCTCTCTGTCCAACATTTCGACTTTTTTTATCATCACATGGCTCAAGAAACCTCCACTTATACAAAAAGGCTTGCTTGTACAGCAGCTATGAAATTGTGTGTCCTAATGGTGGGTTTCCATGACACTGCACTTTCAGCTATCTCAATATTCATAGACACAGTTAGGCAACATCTGTGAAGAGGAGTCTTTAAGACAAAGAAAATAAAGCCTAAACAGTCTGAATTGAATAACGAATGAGAAGATTTGAAGCTGCCAAACAAATAGAATGGCTGATTGCCTGTGGAACACAGAATCTTGAATACAGATGCCATTGGTACAGCATTCAGAACCTATCTTTAAATACACCTTCCACAGCACTCATTACACACAAGAACATTTCCTGAAATTATATTGTTCAAGTCTACAGGAGTTCTGAGTAAGGAATGCTGGATAGGGCCCACTTTTGCCCTTGCATTGTGATTGAGTTTGATTTTAAGTCTATAAATAGTTTTATTGACACCTATACATTTATTCTAGCTAATAGTCAAAGACACAGGCCCATGAGATTTTAGAAATTTTCACACAGACATCTTTGACATATTTATTAAAGATGCCTATGTTAACACTCTGCTGCCTGTGCTGTGGCTGCAATCAAATATTAAGAGGTCAGTATTTGTATCCCACATGACTGGCTGCACCAACAGTTGAAGTTAGAGCCCATCTCTAAAAGAAAAAGAAAATTCAAATTTCTAAAAGCATTTTATCACCTGTCTGGTTGTGATTTGGTGGCCTTAAGAATTTTTAAAAATAGAAAACCCACTTTGTTCTTACCTTGAGCTTAAAGTTCTGTAATGATTGGTATCTGACTGTACAAACACTCTTAAATCAAAAACATATTTCCTTTTCATAGGAGTCCATAAAAGGTAGTTCCATTTTCTTATCACAATGCTATACCTAATAAGCTCTTTCTGTTGAGGAACATTCTGGAGATTACCATCTTCCAAAGCAGAAGATATCTCAGACAATTAAAATATTGCAAGTGCTGATTGCTGTTGATAATATTAGCTCTCAATAATTAATTTGTTTAAGAAGATATCTGATACTTTATTTAGAAAATAATTATTCCTATAAACAATCATTAAAAATACACACATGCTGCATAAACTGGAGATGCCCTGAGCAATGATCCAAAGAGCAAACCTATCAGAGGAACACGTCAACAAGCCTGTCATCAAAATAGCCCCTTCCACCAGCCACAGATGCTGCATTCTTATTATAACTTGGATTAACTTTAAAATATATATAACTGCTGCTAGAATTTTAAGTAGAAAACAGCCTTTTTATTATTTTGATATCACAAAAACCATTACAGACAACCTTCTCCCTCTGAACAAAAGGACTTTACATATGTACTGTAACTCTTTTCTCTGTGGGTTTGAAATTACACACAGTAGTGCCAAAGGTAAGTCATTTCTAGAGGTTTAATACATTTCTGGTTTTTTTCCTCCCTCTTGTGAAATATATTTGTGGCCCACAGCAATCACTTTAGACTTTTTAGACACGTCCGGATAGAGATAGATGACACAAGTAATCTACTTATCTTCCTTTTCCATCACCAATAAAAGTGACAGCCTGCCTAATTAGGCCTAATAAAGCAGCAGCCGAGAGAGGGGCTCCGCAGCGATCTAAGGAGGAATGGCATTGACCCACAGATACAGGTGCCGCCTTGAGGCAGTACTGGTATTGCTTTATCTTCAACACATTACAGCCAGCTCATACCATATTCAAATGCAAGTAGCATGTTTTTCTCCTCAATTCTTAGATCAAGAACAAAAAAAAAAAAAAAATCCCGTCTAATCAAAAAAGGCACTGACAATTTTTCAGCCTCACATTAAAAGCAAAGAGTCATTCAGAACAGTGCACTCCGTATTCTATTTTATAATATCACTTTAAGCTATTTCTTTGAATCACAGACATTTCTTTGTTAGGAAGGAAAATCAAAAATTCATCAGAAGAAGTTCTCAGGTTTTTTTTCTTTTTTTTCCCCACCCCTTTTTTCCTTCTCTACCCCCCTCCCCCTTTCCTTCAAACAGGGCTATTGCATGGGGTTTTTAGCTGGAACCAACATTTATAGAAGTTATGGATCCTTAAGCAATTATTAGTGGTGAGACTTTGACACGCCTGAGAGTTGTCAACAACTGACTTTAAATAAAGTGGAAGGGAAGGGAAATAAACGATACTCAGCAAAATTAATACACAGCCTTGCAAATTAAAGATGTAGTGTTTTTTAAACAAGGAAAAAAGTGAACTTTGCATGAAACAGCATTTTAAGTATATCTTCGTAAAATTTATCAGATTGTCAAATGGCATGAAAGTAAATCAAATCTGCAGCTATGTGTGATATTTCCGCATTTGCTCAAAACAAAACAATCTTGTTTTTTCTATCTGAAAGTGTTCTTCATTCTTATTAGTCCAGATGGCCAAAGGCTGTTTTTGTTCAGCTGGTACCGGAATACCACCACTTTCAGTACATTCCTAGCCAGTGGAGGGTTTGTACCAGGAGAGTTGCATACATAAAGGACTTTATTTCAAATTATTATTCAAGTTTCTTTCTTTTCTGAATGATGTGGAAAGGCTGCAGTTCTGTGGTCCAGAAAGGTTGTTTAGCATAAGAACAGCCCCAAGTACCCCACTACAAATGGCAGCTTGTACATTAGTCAGTAACCCCTGTCAGTGCTATCTGTGCAAGCAGAACTTGGATTTGCTGCTCAAAATGGATGCAGAGTATTGCAGATGAAGCACTCTCCTTCCATTAGAGAACTGTTGCTGTGAAAATACGCAGTACCACTCTGTGCACAAGGTATCATCAAGACTAAGGCCACTGGAGAGGAAAAGTAAAAGAATATAACATTAGCTAACTACTAAATTTCAGAAGAAACTAGACCTTCCAGTTCAGGGCATTAACTCATCTATGAGCACCAGGAATTACTGAAAAACACCCTGACTGTTGTTCTTGTTGTTCCTTAATAACGTACAAACTGAAACACACATTTGCTGACTGGGAATCCAAAATACTTTAATCAAAGCCTCAAAATGTTCAGTGTATTGCCAAAATATGAGTATCTGGGGTAAGCAAAAGCCAGACTATTTGCTCAAAGAAAGCTCCCTGCAAAAATAAGAGCTTCTTTGGTTTGCTTGCATATTCATCTTTTCTTTTTAGTGGCCACTATTACCTGTTTCAAAACAGCCATTTTGCACAGAAACTCTGGAAGGTTAACTAAAGGGGCTGAGTGGAGGTTTGGTGGTTCAGCAGCATAAATTCAGATGGGTTTAACAGAGGGAAAATAATCCCTCACCATTACATTCAAACTACCTCAAGATTCAACCTCTTACGCCATAGTTAATCTCACTGGTTTAGTATTCTTGGTAAAAGATGAGGGGTTGAGGGAAAAGAGGTGTTGCTCATGGGTAAAGTCTCTGCATAATCACAGGGAATAGTAATTAGTTTGCCATATTTGTTGCTTCTGTTTTCTTCACATTATGGAGGAAAAGGGTTATTCCTGCTCCTGTTATGTGACGCTGATTTTCTTACTAAGGGGAGCTAGGACTTGTTCCATAAGGATGTGGAAACAACCCAGAGCAGGCAAGCACAAAGTCAACATTGACAGCTCCTCAGGACTGGGAGAGCTGACAAAGGTAGGTGAACCAATAGCAACCAGAAAGCTGAGAGGTTTGGATTAGGAGGGGGCAATTTTGGGTCACTTCTTCTGAGAATCAAAAATCTGTGGAATGGAATCAGTTATATATTTGTTACTGCCTGCATGGCAACCGTACTTACTAAAGTCACTGGTTTATAACACAAACCCCAAGCCCTTTCCCAATCGGATCCCTCAGTACCGAGGGTGATTGTGCTGGAAGCAGAGGACATCCACCTCTGTGCCAACCCTCAGTGCTGTGGCTTGTGCTGGCTCAGCACTGCTATCTCAGCCTGAATTGGTAATAGACTGACATAAAACCCTTAACCCTTAATGAAGTGAAATAATGTGATTTGCTGAAAATGCTGGGCCTTCTTTTTTATTGGTATTATTTGAAAGGGAGTAACAGATGTAGGCCAGCTTATGAACATAACAGATGAACAGCATTTCACTGCCTCATGCTGGTCAAAGCTAAAATGCTCTGCTGGGACTCTGCTACCTGCAAGTTTGCAACGTGCAATATCTTACTCATTTCAAACTATGAGTTCCACTTCAGTACATTCATGATAGAAGGCTTGTCATTATTTAAATTTATGGGTCAACTGGGCATGAAAAACCCCTGTACATTGTCTTAGGTGTTTCAAGATTTGAAAGTTTCAGTTCTCACTAACAAGCCCAATTTAAATGAATCAGATGCTATTAGCAATTTCGTGCTGTGGTGATATCCCCCCGTGAATGAGGCCATAGCTCCAGAAGTACAGCTACAGGGAAGTTCACTAACAGATCCTGCATTAAGAAATGGAATTTTCCTGCATCAGCTTCCAAAGACACTCCAAAGCTTCCTGACTTGATTGAAACTTGGTGATCTGCTGTTTTGAAGACTTGGCCCAAAAGACACCTCTTAGCAAATTCCAAGACAAAGTTGTCATATCGAGCCTAAAGTTAAAAGCATTTTGTTTGCTGATATCTACCAAAGCCACAACATAAATTCCCGCAGAAAATATTCCTCAGCCTCTTCAGGAAGCTGTTGTTGCTTTCTCATTTTTCAGTCCAATGATTTACCCACATAAGAAAAATCTTTACATTTATGTTGTGAACTTCTGTAAGCAGGAAAAGAATAAGGATTTTATCTAGTTAATCCATTGAAGGATTTTTTTATCTGAGTCTCCGAATCACCCTCCTTGATACCTACATAGCAAATTGTTATGGTTTTACTCCCAGTACATCCTGGTTAAGAACCAAAAGTCCTCCTGCAACATCCTGCAAATACATGTTTCTGGTTGAACAGGTGACTAGTTCCACCCATGGCAAAGACTTGTCCACCTGAAGGAAAGCAAAAGTGCTTTATTGTTTATTTATGTGTGTTAGATTTCTGGTGCACATATTGTCATCAGGAACAAATGATGAAGAAGGAGGTTTAGATTGAACTGATGAGGAATGTCAAGTGGTAATCTAGACACCTGCCTGCATCTTCTCTTAGGCTGTTTCTACATCACCTCACCTCAGGCTGAGAAAGTACATAAGAGATTGACAAAGATAAAGTTTCAGATAAGCGACTGTAAAAAGCATTCTAAAAAGCTGTCTGGTGTTTTGTATCAAACATATCAAAATCCCACTTCATGCCCACAGAAATATACAGTCTTCAAAAGCCCTGTACACTTACCCATGCTTTATGACCTTGTACCTCAGAGATCAAGGGCATAAGAGGATACAAGGATATATGTATGAATCCATAATGTGTCAGCTTTTTTTCCCCCGCCCCTCCTTTTTCTTCTCTCTTTTTGTGAGTGATTGGGCAGGTTTTCTGGGGAGATAGATATTTGTAACAACGCCCTGAGGGTTAAATAATGATGTTGAGGGGGAAAAGTTGGGTCAACCTGTATAGTTTCATATGGCCTTAGTGGCCAGTGTGGAGCTGATCACCACAGCTAATGACTACATGGAGAAAAAATTCCCTCAGTGCTCCGTAAGTAAATAGAAAATGCTAACCTTAGCATATTCAAAGGAGCATTTTAGCATGCAGTCATTAAGTTATCTCTTGGTTATTTATTTCTTCTGCTTGTTATTAGCTGTGTGAAGAATATTATTCTAATTATGTCAGCCCAATCAGCAGTATTGCATGTCCAGGCTCATTTCCATTAGTTTGAGCTTTGTCTTTCACACTGTGATACTAATTCAATGAGACATCAAACATTTAAATCGACCCAGGATGCCGAGGTCAGGCAGTTTTGCCCTTCCACTCTATTAGCACTCGAGTGTAATTGTGTTTGTCACTCCCCGCATGACTAATAGTATCAGGGTGACTATCAGAGCACAAATGAGCAATGCACTAATATATTATTTTGTTCTATAATATCAATATGTGTTTATTCAGTGGTTGTGTTAGCCAAGTTGAAATGTTCACTTTAATACAGTAACCATAAACTGTTCACTTAAACAGGGGCACTCACTCATACAATTACTTTACAGCAATAGAATTTTTACTTTGCAGCAATAGAATTTTGCTTAAGTGGGAAAAATGAAAAAAGCACCTCACTTTAAAAATAAACTTTCAGAGATGCAGCAAAGCTCAATTTGGCCTAAAAGCATCAGGAAAAATATGCATAGCTCATACAAGAGCATATAAAACAATTTGCAGTGTATAAATATAAATGTATTATGGGCTGTATGTAATCAGAGAGCGCATATACCACTGAAGCAATTTAGAAGCAGTTTGCATCTTTAAGAATGATTGCTAAAAACTTTAAAGCACCAGGCCTTGAATTAGAATATTTAGATACCTAAAGAAAAGGAAACCAAGGGATTTCCTTTACATCACTGCAATGACGCAATCCACTATGGAATTTCACATGTGGCAGACTTGAAAGACTCAGGTAATCACCAGCTGATGCTGTTCATGTACTTAAAGCTATAAATTTGCCTTAATAAATTCCTGAAAGGGAGACACAATTAATTCCCTCAAAACTTACATAAATAGGGGAAAAAGAAGAGGGGAAAAAACTAATTACGAATTCAGCACATCTGATAATTATCAAATCTGATAATTTCAGGGAAAAAAAGAAATTCTCTCTTCTCAGTGCAATAAAGCCTCTGAGTATTTTAAATGCTGCATCATTAACAGATGGTTTCAGAATAACTATCAATGTCCTTATGCATTTTCTTTTCTAGTTCATGCTTCAAAACAAGGTAAAATTTATTCCTAATACTTTCTAGGGCAGAACTTGCTCCAGCTCCAGGGAAAGTTAACTTTCACCTACAGCATTTGTGCTTTTGCACTTTCCTTCTCTAGTGCAGGGGAAAGAACACACAACACCTTCTGTGTCAGCTTTAAAAATGCCAACAGTAAAAAGTATTACTTCACAGCAGCATGATGTAATCAGCTCGTTCAAGGTTAGAGATGGAAAGGGGAGCTTGATTTCTTCATTGAACAAATACAATTTGCTTATCAATAATATACAGTAGTTTTCAACATTTGTAGTGCACAAATAAACTTCATAAAAATAATCCAAACTTTCCTCATTTTAAATCACATCCATTAAAATAAAAACTGAAGCACAAAATGCACACAACCAGTCAACTCTGAGAGCCATCTGCCAAAGTACTGGGGTACTTTCCTGCCTGCCACCAGGTATGTGGAACCCTTCCTCTAGGCAAGCTTTCAACATTTGTTAAACTTAAAAATACATTGTTTGGATTCATTAGAGGTAACAGGCTAAAGTCTCCCGGATTCAAATACAGACTCTGAATATTAAGATAAATGATATCATAATCATTGCCTGCCTCCCCCAGGAATGTACACTGTGTTTACTCACAGCTGCTTGCTTCACTCAAGAGACTTGAAGTACAGGTAAGGCTTTTCCACGAAAAGGTATTCCAGTTCATGTCACAAATTGTTTTAGAAGGAAATCCTTGCCCTGTGACTTTAACCAGACCTTATTAACTTCTGAAATTTCAGACTGAATAAAACCCACTCAGTAGAATTCACTTCAGCATGACAAGTTAGAACCAACAAAGCAAATCTATGCAGTGCACCTGACCCAATCCTTTTTCTTACCACCTGGTTTTATTCCTGAATTTTCTTCAGCAGGAGATAACAGACACCCAGCAAACCCCACCACAATTTCTTCTGACTTCAGGCCAGAGTACAGAGATATAGAAATGGCTTCAAGCTCCAGGAATGGTACCTGAGCTGAACTTTTACATGTTTATACATCACTGAGCATTAGCAATCTGCACCCTCTTTACATTGTCAGCTTGTGATGAATCTGCAGCAGAACAAATTTGGCATCATGCCCAGTCTAACTTATATATCTTCTCCAAATCATAAACTTCCTAAACTAATGCTTCCCTGAGCAAAGATATTGGGAAGAGGATAAATCTTCAGCCACAGCAGGCTGTTAAGATTCACTGAGTTTGCACGGGTTAACTGAAAAAAATGGTCCTTATAAATATAGATCAAAGAAAAAAATACATTTTAACAGTTTTGTTATTGACCTTTCCCTATTTGAACAATCTCTCAAGAGAGCAAACATATCTAACTTCACACCACATCACATATTTATTAACTTCCCTAATTTGTGCAGCAACATTAATCTCATTCACACTTCAGACAAAAATTACATTTTTGTTCAATCTTCACAAGTTTCTCAAATTAAAACAAACAAAAAAAAAACAACCAAAAAAAAATCACCCCCCACTCTGCTACCTTTTATGGAACATAAAACTGATGGGGCAGCTGCTTTCTGGCCTTCCTAAGAGTAGAAACCTCAAAGTATTAACCCCCTTGACAAGGATTTACAACACAGCCTTGGACAAATTACTGAAAAATATCTTTGTATGTATGTGTGAGAGATATGCTTTAAAACCACCAAGTGAAACTCAGGAGCTCTGTTTGTCTACAGTATGGTTATTCCTCTACCATGCAGCAGATGTTTGTGTTCCTTCCCAATTAGAGTTTTATGTATTTCTAATGAATAAAATTAGCTTTCTTTGCTTTGAGTTTAACTTCAAAGTTTTCTCTTTTTTTAATCTTTGTGTCAAGTAATTACTATATATGGTAGAGTTGGTGCATGTTTTTCTANTAGAGTTTTATGTATTTCTAATGAATAAAATTAGCTTTCTTTGCTTTGAGTTTAACTTCAAAGTTTTCTCTTTTTTTAATCTTTGTCTGTGACAAGTAATTACTATATATGGTAGAGTTGGTGCATGTTTTTCTATCAAAATATTTATTTTGATAAAAAAACAAGGAAAATGTGGGTGGCAGAAAAAATGCATTTTCTTCCCAACTCTAATTATATATGTATATACACACATATGTGAAGAGTAAATGTACTGTTTTGCATACTTTGTTTTTGCCTACCCATCCATGGTAATTAAACCCATGTGTATTATATTTATTCCCCTGAGTTCAACCCTCCCTTTTGACAAATCAAATGATTAAACATATACTTTACTTCTAACAAGACTCTATGCAACGCTAAACTGCTGCCACTTAGTTGCAAGAGCTTTGCTTTTTATAATAAACAACCAAATGTGTCTATTCCCCACCCCCTTTCACTTGTGCTTTGATGAGCAGCAGCCCTAAACTGACAATATTTTGCTTCCTCTGGGGAGGGCATTACCCTCCATTCTGCAATGCAACTTGTGTGTGTCAGCCCATGGATCACTGGCTGCTCTTAAGGCAGTCACAGCAGCATTTTCAGGGTGATGCAGGCACCCCTAACGACATCCAGAGGAGACCAAGCAGTAGTGATGTCATAAGGAGTAAAATCAGAGCACACAAGAGCCTGCTGCCATTGGAAAGGTCTTACCTGAGCAGAGGAAGCAGCTCTGCAGACTCCCCGCCACGGACAGCACAGGCAGCCTCAGGGGTTCCTGCCAAAGCACAGTGGAAGGTCAATAACAGAACTTCCTGCTCAGGCCTCAGAACATTCTGTTGATTTCAGCTTCCATAACATTAGTTACTAATTCCTTAACTTTTTGGAAAAGAAGATGCTTAGGTCAAGCAGCCATTTGACTGCTCCATCAGGTAGGGTACTTGGATTCCAAATCTGTAAGTTCTGCAAATGGATTATGCAAGTATGTCATGTTTGGAAACAGGCTTTTAAAGAAAATTCACCATGATTCTAGAGAGAAACAGAAGGGTCTCAATGGCAAATGAAATGCCACTTTAGAGTGCCATGGGACTCATGGGATGGGAAACATGGCCCATGGGATCAGGAGACAATGAGGGCTCTGTGAGCAGCTAGTACAAGTGCCAGCAGGTGTGTGACGGTGCAACTCTTGTCCACCAAAAAACCAAGGAAATGTTTGCTCCCATCACAGATAACCAAAGCTAATGCTAAAAAAAAGCCTTGAGTTTCTTTGAAAATTCTTCATAAAAACAACAGTGGTTATAACAAAGTATCCAAAAATCGGTATATTCTTCCTGTTAATTGGTAAGACAGGCTGTGTCTGGAGGGAGCTCACATACTTTAAACATTGCAAATTGGCAAACTATTTTGCTAGCCAGAGAATGAAAACTTAGCTTCAGGCACTCATCCTGTAAGACCTTTCCTTCCACGAACAGAATAAATGAGCAGGGTGAAGAGAGCTGGATAGAACAGACAATTCAAACATTCACTGTGCTCCCGATTTTATTGGGAAGGGAAGTGGCCCTTCTCCTTTCTGTACTTTCTCTCATTTTCACATAGAGTCAAGGCCTGCAGATTCTTTATAACTTACTCATGACATGTTAAATATTGGTTATCCAGTTGACCAGGAGATTCATAAGAGTAAAGCAGTGGTACTACACCCAAACCCAAGCAGAACTCAAGTTCTACCACTTCTGCAATCCATCAGTATCCTCTAATTGGCTTGGGAGAGGTTTACATGTGATCCATTCCCAAATGCCACACCTTTTAGAAGAGAACATCTTTTACATTTGGAGATGATGACAGCTCATTTGAAAGATAAACATAGGTACATGTCAGAGGAAAGCCAATGTGCTGCAGAAAAAAAATGGCAGGTGCTTTTGAAGTAGTAACATAGGAATTTAAAAATCATAAGTCTCAGATAATTTCCTTATTACAGTCTGCTGAAAATATCCATGTTTTAAACTAATAGTTTTCTGGTTAGTTTCTAATACAGATTAGAATGTATTACTATAAAGTGCCACTAACTACAGCTTTGAAACTCAAAATCCATGAATTTATGTATACACATCTGTAAGACAGGATAGGTTTACCTCCTTAAAGTGAAACACACAGGTGTGACACTTCAGAAGGATTTGCCTTTATTTACCAGACAAAAATTACAGACACATCACATTTGCAGTAGTGGCCCTGATTCCACTTTATGTGAGATATGTTGTCCCTTTGTTTGCTGCTGACAAGCGTAAAGAGCCACTTTCACTGCAGATAATAATGGTTAATTTATCACACAGAGCAGTGGCTGACCTCTGTGCGTCCCTGGCCCTCCATCACCTTCACACCTGCTCAAGCTAATTGTTAGAGCCAAGTGTAAATGAAAATCAACTGGGCTAATAATGAATGGAGGCCATTACTCGCAACAGCACATTGCTTTACAAAGGTTTATCAAGTTGCGATATAAGCAGTCCCTCAGTCACAGCTCCCTGTTTTATAAATGACAATAAGGCAAATTCTTCAGGCCAGGAGAGAAAAGCAGGCAGTAAGGTGAAACACCTATGGTTGCCACTGGTTTTACAGACCCTTAGCACAGCAAATAATATCTGGGCACGGGAAAAGGCAGGCCAGAAATCCTGGTTCGTAAAGCAGTGGAAGTATTTTTTAAACTCTGGAACAGCATGAAGTGTTTATTCATTTAACATGGTAATGGTCTCTTAAGATTCATGGGTGAAAATTTACAAACTAATGAACAGGCAAAAAATCTGTTGGTGAACAGGAAGGAATTAGGTGAAAATCCAACCCATAAGTCACACTAGAGACTTTCCCTGTAAAGAGCACAAGACAATCCACCACTCCAAAAACTAAAATCTCAAGGAACTTTATCTTGCTCAAAACAAAACATAGAACTCACTATCTTTGAAATGAATCCTACATTTTCATCCATTTATCTTCCGACGATAAGGACAGAGAAATAATGAAAATATCACAAACTCTTTCTCACCTGATTAAAAAATTATAGAATTTAGGGGGTAGAAGGTTCTATATAACTTCAAAACTGAGAATACGGAAGATATAAAGATGTAAGAGCTACTAAATTCTCTCTAAGATCCCACCTCTGTAATTGTTTTCTCATACAAAAAAGAATTGTAAGGCCATCAGTGCATTTTATGTATCTCCTCCAACCCCCCTCAAGAGACAAAGAGACAGCAGTTACATTCAGAATCATGCAACAGATAAATAAACAGCTTGATAAAGATTAAATCCAAACCCAAAACCAAATAAAATTCCACTTCCAGCTTCTTATCCACGTTCAGATTATTTTTCAAGCAAAAACTCAGGACCTACAGACAGTGAACACTGTGTAAACAAGCTTTAAACACATCTGAACTGGGTCCTGCTGCCTTCAGCAATTTACTAGAAGAAAAGCAAATACCTGTTTTTCTGTAAGACTCTCATTACTCCTCTGTACACATCACCACAATTTTGACTTTTGCTCATTTGAAAGGAACATAGAGTATGTATTAAAATTGTTCATAATCTGATAAAATAATTTTATTTACCCAGCGGAATCATTTTTATTAAAAGCAAATCCATACTCAGCCTTCTGACAGAGTATCATAAAAGCAGAACTTCTGATCAATTCAAAAGCATTTTTTCATAAAAAGTTAATAAAAAGAATGAAAACATACAAAATATCTTATGTATACTGTATTAACAATCTACTAGATGCCTTCAAATTAGTCAGATAAAGTGCTTTCTTGCATGGATCTACAGGACAGAATCCAACATCTATACAAATAAATAAAGGAGCAGCAAATAATTATTGAACATCACATTGCTTGTGCAGGGCAAATGCTAAAAAAATGGAAATGAAAACTTGAATGTGTGACAGACTTGGGACAACAAGATCAGTAATACTGCTGAAAGTTCATGCACACAATCTGGAAGAAAGCAGTATATGTACATATTTCACAGGTTCACAGTGCTATCCTGATTCTCCAGATTTATTTAGTAAATTTGCTTGATTTACACTTTTAGTCTCTATTATATTTTCTCTTTTTTTCTATCCTCATCAATACATAGCCAGCATAGAATTGTGCCATATGAGTGTGGCTCTCTGTTGCGCTGCAAGGCAAGGCAAAGAGAGAAAATTCCTCTGGTATAACTTGGACACAGACAGAGCTTGTCCAGTCTGAACAGAGTTCCTGGCATCTCATTACACCCAACAACTTCTCAACAACATGCAAAACCAAAGCCCAGATTGATGTTCCATTTTCCTTAAGGGAAAAATATTTCTCCATATGTGCCAGTCTTATGAAAAACCTGTAACTCATTTTGTTCTTCTCATGGTCAGACTTGTTTTATGGCACAATATTGTACACTATACCAGCTAGTGCTGGTTATTCCACTGTATAGGGTCCAAAATCTTCTTTGACAGGAAGTGCCATGCATTCACAGAGCTGTACCTTTTACCCCAGCACATGTGTGTATATTTCTGAATGAGTACTGACCTATCTTCTGTCTTTTCCAAGAGTACTTAAAAGACTAAAGAAATGTAAGCACGTGGAACTGTTGCTGTTTTCTACAGAAGATTCTTTGCCATTTTATAATTGTTACATATGGGAGAGACTTTCAGAGCCACCTTATCTGTTCCCCATGTCATCATCAGAAAGAGGCAATTATCTTTTATAGAAAGTGATAACAGATTGCTAGCCAGGCTACTCAAAGTATTCTCCATCAAATATCCTTATATACCCATTCCTTTCCCACACATTATCATAGCTGCACATGCTCTGACTGTAATATCTAACACATTTTCTATAATTCAGTTTAAACTTGGTATTCTTTGTTCAGTTTTAGTTGACAATTGAAAGAAATTGCTATAAAAATGTTGAAGAAAAAAAAATTCTGCAAGGAACAAACTTTAAGCCAAGCAAGCAGTGCCCCATCATCCCTGTGAACAGACCTAAGAATTTTCCCCATATGTAAAAAATGCCCAATCAGAATGCAAAACAGTCACTTGTGTACAATCAAAAGACACACTTCTTTCCAATACACAGATCTCAAAACATTTTTCAGAGTAAGGATAGGTCTTTGTAAAGAGCATTTAACCAGCTGTCTCACGATAGGTTGATTGATTCTCCTGCTGGAGCCTAATTAGAGGTAAAACCACAGACTCCAACCAGTCTATAAACCACACACTGCAAAACATGAACTTCAGTTCAGCACCACTCTCCCTGTAATTGTCATACTGACTGACAGATGAAATATTTGCCTCAGAAATGGTGTACTCCCTTCCCATCCTCTCCCACCCCTCAAGGCAGAGATATTGTTATCTGAAAGGGTATTCTGGAGTAAAAAGTTCTCAGCACCTCCATCTCCCCTCGCCTCCTCCCCAGCTCGGTTCAAAAAGAGAGTCTCTCCTCAGCATTCTCTACCTCCTCTGCTCATGCTCTGGCAGCAGTGCTGAACATGGAGGAAGATTCCAAGTTCATCCATGGAAGTAATTTTCCAGACATTTTTCCAGGAAGACAAACAGACCAGATGAGGGTCTGTGAGTAGAGCAGAAAAATTCTTCTGCACAAGTGCCCAGGGCACTTCAAATACTCTAGCAGGCAATCCATCTGTCTGTGACTTAGGAAAGGGAAAGTACAAGTGCCAGAGTAAAGGAGTCTGATAAAGCAAGTACCGTGCTCATACTAGCAAACATTTTGTATTATACTCCAAGAGCAAGATCATTCTGAATATATAACCTAATTGTATTTTTAACTTTTATACCCATTAAAACTTCAAAGTATTTTATGAATAGAAAATTTATGCTACATGTCCCATGAAACTGTGCTAACCCTTTGGAGAACTAATCATCCCACTAAACAGAATTTTCCCTCAGTAATATTTAATACAGTAGAGAGGCTGATTGTGATAGCAAAAATATGGTTTAGTTTCCTAAAAGGAAAAACCCTCAAAAAGTTCAGGCTTGAACAACTGTTTTCCTACACAATCAAGTTTAAAAGACAGAGAAAAAAGCTTAGAGCAAGATTCTATTTAAATAGCATTGCATACTCCTATATTGGTGAAAAAAATATGTACTTGGAAGAGGGAAACAAACCAATTGTTTATATTATACAGTTCATGAAGAGCATGTGATTCATTAATGGTAGGGGTATTCAGTAAATCCAGTTAAGGAAGGCAGCCAAAACCAGTTGATGCAATCAGAATGCTCTCCCCATCTATTAGGCATACAACATTTAAGAAAATTTACAAGCAGCAACATTAGCTGTTCCCAGCCTTTACAATTTGTACAATGAACTCAGTCTTCAACAGACAGAATAATTATGCTAATAGAAGGAAAACTTTCCAAAAAAAAGGCAGCCAAATCTAAGAGACCTGTCAATGTCGGTGTCATCAGTGGAGTGATAACTAGTAAAGAGCAGATATCAAAGGCTGTCTTTTTCTTCCCCTCCATGCTCTGTTCTGTTTGAGCCCATGGTGGTCACAGCTCCTTTAACAATATTTATAATGAAGGAACAACGTTGGAGATGTCAACCCTGATTATTCATAAAGGCTCCTCCTGCCCAGCTCTCCCCTTAGGCGAACTGTAAAAGTACCTGATTCCCAATTCTCAAACACAAAAGCGCACAGAGCTTGAAAGCTGAGCTGACTAATAAAGTTTGCATATCCCTAAGAACAAGAGCACACAATGAAGAAGAAAAGGAATGGCAAGATTAAACAAAAACAGTAAGCTTGGATGGGAAATAATAAAAATTTAAAGAGGCAAGAACTTAGATACCCCTCTACCCCCCCATAATCCTGTTCATTTACATTTCAGCGTGTCCTAAGAAGCATCTGTTTTATCTCCTGACTGCTGCATCAAGGTATAACACACACCACAAAACCCAAGTCACAGTTTGGAGTTGGAATGATGAGAGGTTGTGAGCAATGTAACTTCTAGGTCGTGGAACTTCAACTCAGGAGGAATCTAGAACAAGGGGTAAGACTGACCCAGCAAACTACTCTGGGTTACTGCTTCACTTTGGACCTTTATTGCATGTAAAACACACACAAATATGGGAAATGCCTTCAAACAAGCAGGAAACAGCATCCTGACCATAGTACCATGAGTTGGACTTGTCTGCTGTAGATCTTCAATGCATTTCTGAGCACTTGTCTAACAACAGTAGCTCAGGGCTAGACTGCTGGAGATTTTTTCTTATTCACACACTGGACTAAAAGAAAACAAGGGCAGCTTTGTTCTTCTGCTCTGCCTTGATCACATTATGACTGATTGCTGGTAAGGGCAGGGGCCTCCTGCCCACCGCGGGCAAGTGGGCAAGAAGGAAAATCAGGGCAAGGAGTCCATGCTAGCCCAAGCAGCTAGCAGGCTGCAGGAAGAGAGGCCTCTTGACTGCTCCTTTCTGGAGGCTGGCTGACACCACAGCATTGCCTCACATTCTGAGAGGTCTGCCTGGTCAAAAGAGATACGGGGAACCACCTCCTGCTGAGAAGAGTGAAGCTGTTGGACTCCCTCTAAGTTGCCTAAGGCAGAAAGCAATAACAAAAACATCTCAAGAAAGCTACAGGGGCATTTTGAGGCTGGAATAACAAAAGTACAGAATCATTCGATAGAGAGTTTGAAGAGGATGCTGGGGAGAACATTCTGAACTGAGGTAATGGGCATGACATTATCTCTGCAGAGCTCCCCTTCTGCTGGATACCTCCATGGCAGAGTTGTTTCAGGGCTGAGCAGGCACAGGCTGCCCACATGCCCACAGAACTGCTGACACTCCCACAGCTGGCAGAGCCACATGGAACAGTATCTGAGACAAGGTGTCGTTCCTGGGTGAGTCCCGTGGACTGCACACCTTCTATCCATCTGCGACTGCTAATGAAAAGTGTACCTGTAAACAACACATGGGAATAAAAATTATTTTATTTAAACTTTAACAAAAACTGAGTTTCTTTCACCTCACTTTCACAGACGGGAACAGTAATAGATGATGAGAGCAGGATATTAGCAGGATAACACTTGCCAACAACATTCCAAACTCTATAAAAAGTGTGAACAAAAAGGAAAAAATGTAGCAGAAGGAAAGATACATTCAGCAGTAATATTTTAAAACAACTGTTACAGTACAAGTCCACTAGTGGTAATTTTTTTTTAATCACACATGCACTACGCAACCCTTTATAAAGCAATGACATAGGACTAGCAGAGCTAGTTAATCATATAGGATACCCAAAATATCCCACAGAAGGCAACAAGGACACAGCTGATCCATGTAATTTTTTTCAGAGCATTTGAAAGCAGCTACCCACCTCAGCAGACAGGCTGTACTTACAACCATCTATAGCAATTGATCCATGTACAGATGTGCCATCCCAGTAGGAGTGGCAGAATATGTGTTCCCACCAGCCAGGTTACACCTTGCTGAGAGAAGCATCTGAGCTTTATAAATACAAGAGATAGCAGTGACAAATTAAGCTGATTTAAAACTTGTAGCAACTGCATAGACTCTAGACAGACTAAAAACTCCTCACATTTTCATTAAGAAATTCACATTATCCATAACAACTTTTGTAGATTATAGTAGTCTCTCTAGAATAACTGGAATAGTCCTTCTTAATAGCAGCAACAAACGATCTGCTCTCTTAGTGCAACTGCAGACATACTCTTTTTTGTGAAAGAATCTTTCTTGCTATGACAGGAAATGGGCCAGGCCTATCTCAGCTGATTTTGCCAACACACACACACACAGACACACACCCTCACATGTCCTTGCACACCTATTCTTGGAAGGATTAAAAATGGGTAACATTAGACTACCACAGCCTAGACTAGGTTTTCTTTTACCCTTACAGCTCAAGTTATGCCACCTCAGATGACAGGAAAGCCATCGTACTGTCTCTTGGACTCAGCAGTTTTGCCTTTACACCAGCATTGTCCTGCTTTGGTTTACTGTAAATCCCTGTGGTGGTTTACCCACAGAGGGCACATTCTCTATTGAGATATGCAAAGCAGTATTGCAAAAGGTGAAACAGAACCTTCCTCAGAAATGTGGTTCACTTCAAGCATTGTTTGCAAACAGGTTAAGAAAAGCTGGCTTTCATTCTAATACATTGGGAAGTTTTGTGCCTTTGAAATGTAATAGCTATAGTGAAAGTCTCTGACTTTCAAATTCTGTCTGTTGACTCCCCTACATAAAATGGAAGCTAAAAAAAGCATTTCATTTTCTATGCGATACTTCTTCTATCACAACTGTGCTAACCTGACCTAATAAGAGATAGCTCCAAGGACAACTTAAGCATTGAGAAGTCCATAAAGTTTAGAAACTGGTGAAGAGTCTCAATTATACATGATCCAAATGAAACTGTTTCTGCTCAGTGATCAAAATTGCCCATTTGAAAAATCCCCGCTCTATCACTCTAGAAGTTTTTCTTGAATCACAAGGGTCTTCCATACTCAGCTGTTGCAGGGGTTACAGACCTTTGTCTAGCTAGACAAACAGCTGTGTCATTACCCAGTGACGTGCAGGTGTTTACAGTGTCACTGTCCTCCTCTGCTGAATTTTATTCATGAACCTTTGTCATCTGGAAACATAACAGAACACATTCACCTCAGCTGCCACCTCGATGACCTCAGTGTGATTCTAGGAGTATTGTGCTTAGCCCAGTATTCATGATACACATCTTCCATCTCTAGCAAGAGGGCAGTGCATGGAGTGATGAGAGAGATGAGGGACAGTACCTGACTCAGCTCAGTAGCCATAAGGCCATGGCCTTTTTACTAATAAGCATGATTGCAAAAATAATTTGCCTTCTTGACTATGCCACAGTGCATCAAATGAAGTTAAGCGCTAAGAAAGTGGCACAGTAAACTGATTACTGTGTACTCATTCACTGCCAAATTGTTAAAAGAGGTCATTCGAAAGGTCAAGAGTGATACTACACTACATGAGAGCTTTAATCTGAACATATAAAAATTGGCATCACCTAATTATGAAACCAGAATTAATAGGGAGATGGTTCAGAACAAGGAGGTAAGCACAATACAGTCAGAGAGGAGTCATTAACCAAAACAGTCATATATCCTGGAACAAGCCAGCCCTACCTTTCTAGTGATTGTAGAGTACTGCTCATCAATTTTATAGCGTACCTCACTAGCCATTCACTTCACTGAGACCTGGAGCTGTTCACTATTTTAAGCCTCTGCTTAAACCCAAGCAGAGATAAGGATGCTAAATCCCCCTCTTTCACATTGTGAGGCACCCTACTTTAGGGCAGTAGGAACTCACAGCCCAGCTCTCCTGACTTGAGTCTTTAGGCTCCCTCCACAGCTCTCAACAGCCCTTGAGAAGGCTCTGTCAGCAGCTTTTGGTTTGCAAATGAGCGTTTTAGGAGAATTGTGGTAGAAGTAAACACCTCATGCTTGCTCCAGTTTTTAAACACAAGAAATTAACCTTCCGTTTACAAAACAAACTTAGAAATCTTTTGCCCTTTTACATCTTTCCATCACTCTTTACCGGGAGTGCCCTTAATACGGCACTACCCAGAGAAAGCAGGAGCTGCCTTTGATGAACAGGGGCCGGCTGCTTTTCCAGGTGGTTCATGTTTGAATAGATTGCCATTCCTACTGAAAGCTTTTTCAGTGTTAGGTTCACACCCATCCCGGCTGCCTGGTCTCCACTCTGACTTGAAGACAGAAAGGAGAATGCCTATATGTTAAAATAGAGTTTGCAGGTCACTAAAGGCACGCACATCTAAACCTTGCTCAATCTCTCTTCTTGGTACACAGCCTTCTCCATAAAAACACCATGCCTTGGGGAAACAGGGAGTGGGGACAGAAGGAAGAATCACATAACCAAACTCTCACACACCATCATCACCTGAAAAAAACCTTAACTTTACTCCCAGGGTAAAGTTACTCCAGGGTCCCAGCTGCCAGGAGTTACTGCCTGCCTTCAACATTCCAGCAAAGCAGTGGCATCTTTGCAAGGCTGCCTATTAACCATCACATTGGAATTTCCCATTCCACCAGTAAAGTTGCACTTGCATCTGACTACCTAGAACATTTAATCAAAGTCCCACTAGGAGTCAAGTACAGGTCCAGAAACTCATGGCAAACTTCAGCAGGGAGATGAAGTAAATTCTTAAAAACATTAATTTCTCAGCCAGTCACTGTTGGTAAACTTAGCTTTATAGCATCTGCACCCAAACATGCAGACATATGTGACTGGAGAAGCCAGCTCTCCATTTCCTAAACCACACATTCAATTTAGATTTAATAAGACAGTAATTGCACATTAAGTACTCATTGATTACCTAAAATACATTTATTAAGAAATAACAGCTATGTAATGCATCTCTTGGATACTCACATATCTATTACAAAGCTGTTAAACAGCAATAAATGTTTATCTAAAAAATTAGCGTTCAGCTAACATAAAATACACATCCTATTAAATCCAAGAGAAATACACATTGAAGACAATTAAAGTCCCTGTCTAGTTGCCTCAATTCTTCTGAGAGATGCTGTTCTCCCAATGTCTTAAGCTGCAGCACCAAACCTTTGAATAGCAATCTTCTTCTTGAAAAGATTCAAGAAATTTTCAAGAAGAAATCTCCAATCTATCAAGAAATCCTCCTTAGAGCTTCATTTACTTGGTGAGAGAACATCACCCTTCACAGCTCAGACTCAGGGATACAGAGGAGGGCTCTTTCTACCACACTCCATCTTTCAGTGCAGACAGCTTCTCAGGAAACTCGTTTCCATGGGGTCTCAGAATGGTAGCTTCAGATGGAAAAGGAATTAGTGTATTGCATCCTTATTTATGTATCAGTAAGGAAGGTACACACAATGAGACAAGCAAGGGAGGTGACATTCAATGAAGTAAAGAGCATTGCAGTCCCATGGGATACATTGCACAGAACTAAAAATAACACTAATAATAAGACATACTCCCTGGATCAAAGATTTCTGACAAAGAGTTGGCAGGAGTCTGGCAAAAGCTGCCAAAAGAAGCACCAAAAGGAAGAGGCTGTGGAAATGGAGAGTGTGGGTCTTAGAGACAAGGGCCCTACACAAACATGAGGCACTGAACAAACACATACACAATGGGACCTGCATTCTGAACAGCTCCTTTAAGCCCAGAGAATTGCCTTTTAGAGAGAAAAAAGCTACTGGAACAAAATTAGGTACATTCTGTCCAGTGGGCACTCCCTGGAATCAGATCTGAAGCACCTATGTAGGACAGCATAATGAAACTTTATTTCTGCTGCTCACAATTCATCAATTTTCTGGGTAAGTCCAAAACTCCTACAGACTCACTGGCCTCCTGCTGCAGCAATTAACTCACTTTTCCTACTAACTTATTAATTAATTTTAAAAAGCCCTTGCTATTGAGCAATGCCTATACATCATTAACATCAGAGAACTCTTTTATTGCATTATTGTTTATTAAAACACAAACTCAGAAAAAGGAAATTGGAAAGAATGAAGGTTATAAAGCAAAAACACCCAGAGATGGGTCTGGAACATAGGCATACTCAGTCATGGAAATTCTGTTTGAAGCTTCACTGTCTGTTTTATTATGGATTCCATAGGCAGCTTCTAATTTAGTGCAGCTGTTAACACTCCTGCTACATCAAAAATTCCCTCTGCTGAACTTTTGTAGAGGGCTTTTTTTGTTAGACAAGAACCAGTCCTTTCCAATTTCACAGTTTCCTAATTATGGTATTGCAGTTCTCATTTGTACTGTAAACCTGATCAGATTTTAAAAAATAAAAAGTAATTTACAGGTGTTGGTAACACTGTTTTTCCCAGCTGCTGCATTGACCCAGTGATATATAAAAGGTGAGCAAGAGCTGGTCAGTAACCAGCTTAGCAAATCGTGTCTAAGAATATTGCTGTGAAATGTGTATTACAGCACCTTCTGTGACAAACCACCGTGTAAAAGCTTTGATCTTCAATTGCTATTCAAAGCCTCAATACTAATTTCTTTTAACTGCATACTTTAAGAAAATTAGTATAAACAAATATCTCAATTACCAACAAATGAAGGGTAAAAACCTACAAGAAGGATTAACCCACTAATTGAACATTTAGAGCTTTAAATAGCAAACTAACTCTAAATTACTAATGAAAAGGCTTCACTGTTAAAACATGTCTGATAAACAAGACAGATTTGTTTTTCTTTTTCTGTGTTTACAATAGCCACCTTTCTTTCCAATCATGTCCACAGAGGTATTTCCCTTTTATTTAACATATTGAGTTCATTGTAGACAACACAATTCATACCTTTTTCCAGCAATAATGGTTCAGGGTCCCTCTGAAGCATTTGTTCTGCAAAGTGACATATTGTGACAAATACAATGATAACGGGGAAATATGGAAGTCTGACAGAAATATCTTACTCCTCATTTCCACTAATGAGAATAAAAACAATGAGAGACACCTATCAAAAAAACTGCAGCAAGCAATTTATTTGGTTGAAGCACAAGCAGAGCTTTTTCTTTCCTTACTCCCCTTCCTCCTACTTTGCTTAGAGCAGGCTTTTCGTTTTTTCCTTCATTTTGCTTTATATTGTCAACCAAGAACAGAGTTCCTGAGGAGACAAACAGGGGGTAAAGAAGACAAATCTGTCTCCTTTGTGTGAGAGCTGTAGGCCAGAGTTATCAACTCCTCTGCTATTCAAGATAGATTTGCATATCCAAGGCCACCCGAGGCAGAGAAGGCATTTGGATTTTTTTTCCACGAGAACACATCAGGGAGCTAAGAAAAATAAAGAAACTCCAAAAAAAAATACAAGTAACTACTGAAAAAAACCTAACCAAACCACCAAACTTTGTGGAGGGAAAAAACCTTCTGTTCAAGAATTCATTGTTTGAAAAAACATTTTTATACATAATCTGCATATACCATTTTTAAAGAGCCTTCACTGGCAGAACTTGGCACAAGAACTGCAGATTGGCATCCATGCTGCTTTTGTCTATATTTTAATATATTTTAACACAACTTCTGTGGATTTAGGAATCAAGGAGGATGGAGCAGCCAGTCTGCAAACAGGTCAGTCACTTTGCCAGCAGTGCTGTCCCAAACACACAGACATAAAGCTCCTGTGGTGGGTACACGGTGCTCTATCGTTAATATCTACTCTGGTACAATTGCAGAAATGACAATGTTAAGGGGTGAGGCTGCAGTCCAACCCATCCCTAATCACAGTGCTGGTCTTCTTACAGACAGAACACTGAATTAATAGAGCTCATGGTAGCAATGCAGTGCCTGCAGAAATGGCTTTTAGAAGTGTTCTCAGGAAAATCACAATTAATACAAACACATTTCAATTAAAGTTACCTTTATGTATATCACATACATGCAATCTACAGGATGCTCTGGAGACTGCATACATTCAGTACTTTTATTAACCACAATTGCCAGCTAATTGGCTGCTAAGCTCTGCTGCTGCCCCGTTACCCATTGTCACACCGTGATTGCTTTAGTCCAAGATCGAGCTACTTGTGCACTTCAGTTTCCTGCACTTCCTCACCAAATGCATTTTTAATGCAAAGAGGCTGCCACCTATAATGGTACAGGAGTGCTCTGGCAGATCAAGGTGCTATGAACCTGAGTAAAGACAGCTGAATTCCTTCCCTCAATAGAGAGCCCAAAGACCCTAAAATCCCCATTCTTGTCTACTGCACACACTGAACTGCTGTTAAAAAACTCATCTTGACTTCCACACAAGATGATGTGTAATTTGTTTTTGATATAATGAATATTATAAACAACTATCTTAGCTAGACCTGAAACACGACCTGACTGCCCAAACCCAAGCTGTATATATGTATATACATATGTATATACATCTATACCATACTACAGAACAGTTCTTAGCAAAAAGTAGTATACAAACACAACATTTGTTTCAGCAATTTAAAATCAATGTTCTGAGTCTAAAGCTTTTAACCTGTGATTTGTTTGGTTGAAAAAGAATGGTTGTGGATGTAACATTTTCATAAACATTTATCAGTAGCATGAGAAATTAAACACTTCCTATAAACCATTAGACCTAGTCATATCCATATTGCACATTAGAGAATTCTTACTACATTAATTATTTATTAATTTATTTATGCATATTTTCCAAAGAAAGTGAGGAATGTAAGTTTGCTGAAGTAGAATCTGAATTTAACTTGTATTAATTTATCAAATACAAAAATAGAGGTTATTGTAGTGCAAAACAATATGTGGTTGAGGAACAAGGCAAAACAGACAAAAGTGAGAACAGTAGAGTCATGTGAGTCAATCTCCAAACCAGCTGATTTTTTTGTTTTGGAGCTTTTATGTGTGTTGTTGTCATAAACCAAATATTTTTGTTTCTTGTCATGTGTATTTTGAATTATGGGGTTTTATAGAGTAGTAGGATTTTTCAAGGGATTCTCTATAACAGGACTTTGAAGAAGTGCATTAAAACTACCTCCTACACAAAATCAAGCAGCCCCCCACAAAGCCTCTCAAAATCATTGATCCACATGGTGCTGAAGTGGAAGAAAAGGAAGAAAGCCACCAGCAAATATTCAGAGATCCACTGAAATACAGGTCACAGGTATTCATAGCCTGGCATGTGATTTCCATGCTTTCTTACATGTTGAGAAATATTAGTAAAAATGTCAATGCCAGCATAAGAGGAGAGTTTTGCTGTGTGAGACACTGGCTGGGAGCAAGTAAAGCATCAGAATTCCCTGGCTGATCTTTCCACTTGCCGATTGCCACATGGAGTTAAAGGCTGGTAGAGGTAAAAGGATGAGAAACTGCAGCAGAACAGAGTTGAAATTTGGATCAGCTCAAGCTTTTCTTCACCTATTTGTACACCACCACATTTCTTCTCATAATGGCCTTTCTCAGACGGCACATTAACTATTAATGTAGTACAAAAATGAACCTGTTCTCTCTTAGAAGCTTCCCAGAACTGGTGTGACTGAAGTGAGATTCCTCCCTCGGTGCCCAGACTGGATTCTTCTAATCAATTTCCTGTCTTCAGGATAGCAGTTGCTAGAAGTGAAGAATATGGCCTCTAGCTCCTATAACTAATTGGAGGGCAAGGCAGAAATGAAAATCTGATGGCACTACTTGCAATTCTACAATCCATCAAGAGAAGGAAAACTAAAATTCATATAATTATCATAACTGGTTTTTAAACCTATGAAATTACTTCAAAGTGAGGAAAGGTCTAAGTTCTATTCTTACTCCATCTGTTTCATAAGCATTATGACTTTCCAGGTATTAAAAGACTCATTTTAAATGGCAGAGAAAAATTATTCAGCAGGGAATCTTGAACAAGAATATGCAAGTCACACATCAGGGTATTCTGCAGGAAAGGGATAAGCAAAGAGCAGATATATATAAAACATTACATTAATACTTAGCATTCTTTCAGGATAAAGGATATATCATAGTGCCAGGTGGTAAAATTGTGCAAGTGCCACAAGCCATACCCTTGGAAGTACAATGTCCAAATCAGACAATATTTAAGGACAATTTGGGTCAGTTTTAAGTAACTCAGCACTTTCTCTGAAACAAACCAGTTTATAGGTGCAATAATGAGACCTCACTGCTTTTTCTTCCATTTACAAGGGTCAATTTTCATAACAGTTGATTCTTTAGCCCAGATCTTATCAATGTACTGCTTTCTTTCTAGAAAATCTGAGCTAGAGAAGAAGCAGCAGGAAAGTGTGGGTCTTGAAAGACTTCATATGGCAACACCTGCCTTGGTTTGCTTGGGTGTCACTGTTGGGGGTTTTCCAGCCAGTGCTTTTCAAGAGATAGAATAATTTCACCTTTCCTGGACAGAGGCAACCTGCAATGATTAAGGCAATAAGTTGTTTAGCACCTACATGAAAATACACACCACCATCAAATACAGAGTTTAACTCCTCTTTGAAAATGGGGCTGCTGAGTCCATTGCAGTCAGTTATTATAAGGTAGACATTCAGGAATACTAATTCAGAGCCTTTATGTAACTAGCACTGCAGTTTCTTAATCATTTAAGGTCCTGTTGAAAAGGTTGCTAGAAACGTACCTTAAAACAATCATAGAAAACAGACAAGGTTAAGTCTCATGATAACTACCTTTAAGGCTGATCTCAGTAGTCAGTTTTTATCCTGTTTTCAATATTGCAGAGATTTCTTTTGCCAGGATTGATCAACTCTCTTAAAACTTTTAAATGTCAGTTCCTAAACTAAATACACTAAATAGTACCCTTCTCAATGGAAGCAAGGCAAGTAATTGGCTGTTGCACAGTAATGGACATTTTTTCAGCTAAAGTAAATCAATAGGCTCAGTATACAGATGCTCACATAAATTCACATCTCTCCTGCATTTGGTTTAATAATTTATTTGCTATAAGATTCCCTTTTTTTGGCAAGTGTTCTTAAAAACATTATCTCACACAGATCTGTGAGCAAGAAATTGGACAGAAAACTGGCAAACAGTTGGACATTCCAAAACTGAGTCCAAAATACTTTGTTTGGGAATGGTGAAATGATAGCATTTTCATTTCCATATGCCCCTTTAGCTTATAGAAATACAGGAACTTTATTTTTAATTCACTTTGAAAATATAATGAAAAGTATTATTTTTGATCCAATGCAAATACAAAATCTCCCTATTTCTTCCCATCTCAAATAATTTTTATAAGCATTTGCTCAACAGCAGCTAAATGTAGAATTGGGAGAGCTTGAGGAGAATTTGAAGATATATGTAAAATTAAAGTCCTTCAGTTGTAATGTTACTTCAAATATTCAAATGTTCAAAGACAGTAACATAGCACCAGAAAATTAACTTTCTTAAAATTCATGTCTTTTCTAAGCTCAAATGGATTAGCAGCAGATTTGAGGTAATTAATTATAATTACAAGCTTCCTAGGGAAACACGATATAATAGACTCATTAAGTGAGATGTTAGATTTGTTCTGTGTTTGATTCTCAGATTATTTTAACACAGTGCAACATTAGTTAAAGTTTTTCGGGCCAGACACCTTCACTTATGCTGAACAGTTGCTCCCTCAATGAATAGCCCCAACTGACTTCAAAGAAAACTCACTTGGGCCCTTTATTAGACATTTTCAGCCTATGAAGGTAAAATTCATTCCTTCTCGGTCAAATTCTGTGGTGTCTATTGAATATGAGCCAGTGGGAGCTTTTCTGTGGGAAGGACCATTGAATCTGCCTCACAGTTACTTCCTGATACTCTCTTCACTCCTGACAAAAGATTTACCACCTAACCAAATATCTAACTAAATAGCACCTGCACAGTTTTGAAGTAGTCTTAAAAAAGGGCTCAATTATATTTTTAATTTTTCAACTATCTTCTGTTTGTGGCTATTACTAAGCAGAGGAGTATTTTACATCTGCCCTTCATTATGAAGATATAAATGCCATTGAACTTCTTATGAACTGAATACACAGAAAATTCACTGCAGTCATTACTACACCCAATCCATAGAGAATTCCACTCAGCTATTAATAAAACTCCTCACACAAGCCACAGCTCTCAGTCTAGACAATGCCAGGAACACGAAAATGTCTCTTGATGCATGCAAAAGATCCTCTCTTTTTGATGCCCTTGTACCCTTGTCCTCAGTTTGAAAGTCAAGGGAAAGCGATGATGCACTTGCCAAAGAAAGTAGCTGCAAAAATGAAGAAGTGGCTAATTAAAACAGAAAAGACTATTTATTTTATGGTCTTCTGTGCTCTTGGGAAGTTCTGACGCACAGAAGACAAATTAAACAACGATTCATTTTGTGCTTTGAGAACCATGCCCAGTAAGATTACAGATAGGACAGTGATGGGTCCAGCAGGGATTTCTACCAATTAAGCTTTTACACTCTGGGTGGGTTGAGGTGTTTTGTGAGCCATGAGTTATTTTTGCACATTTCATGGGCTGCAGTGGATAGCCACAAAAGGGCTACATTAGGGGCAGTGTTACAGGCTTTGCTCAGAGCTCTCGTGTGTTCCTGCAAGTCCAGACCTCTAAGAAGATTTCAGTGAGAGAACTGAGAATGCTTAGTTCTCTAATACTATCAAAAGGTTTATAGATGTGCTTTTACTTACCCAACCTTTACATTTCTGCAATCAAGAGGAGAAAAGAAAAGATTACAAGGTTTAATTAACAACAAATACAGCTGGATGATGCCAGGTTTTGTTCCACTGAATATTTACTGTTTTCTCCCATATGCCATCTAGCATCCCAAAAAACTATAACTCCCAGTCTGTTTGTAGCTAAACCAAAGCTTTTACATTACCACCTTAATGTTTTTTAAAATGAAAGACACAGTTTATATCTGTTCTACACGGAAATAACTGTACTATTTTAGGTATTTCTGTCATATGTTTTAGGAAACATCAATTCAAAAAACAATGAAATGAACAAATTTTGGGTGTGTCTCACAGTATCAATAATATCCTACTTTGTAGAGTGACAATTCAAAGCTACACACACACAGAGGATTCAATAAAGGCAGTTTTCCTTTGATAGTTCTACAAGTCCACCAGATCACAGCAAAAAAGTATCAATGTATGTATCCACAGAGAGGGTGATGTATGTCATACAAGTGTGCACATGTCTTAAATATTGCATCTCATCTTTAGAGGACCACAATCATAAGGCAATCCCTGTACTATACCTTCCTTTCCCTTGTACAGAACACAGACCTGTTTTTGGCACAGGTAATATTTTGGCTTATATTTTAAGCACATTTTGAAGACCAGATGCTTTAGAAAAAAGGTAAAAGCACAGAATCCGGTGTCGCAGGCAAGACTGGCATACAGTGCCAAAATGGGAAATGCTAATGAAAGAAAAAAAGCAAAGTTGCTTTGATGCAAAACCTATACAAGATGAAATACACACCATCGAGGTTCCAATGGAAGTAAAAATTTACTGAAGATCATGGGACAGATTCAGACAGTTGCTTTGATTTCAAGTTTCTGTGAGGAAAGCATGTGTGGAAACAGAGATTTGAAAGTAAAATGAAAGAATGGATAAAGACACCGTGCCTGGGACAATCACAATTTTAAAATCACAAATTAGCATTTAAAAACAAATGAAAGAATTTATTAGTAAAACCTTGATTTTAACCATTCATGCAAATTGCCCAATCATAATTTTCCTTTCTCAGGAAGGCATTCAAATAAGAAACAGGAAAAAAAAATTAAACAGGATATGTCTAAAATTTCCATTTTCCACAAGATTTTCTACCATTATTTTATCCTTTTTAAAATACTAACTGAAATCTTTAAAAACCTCAAGGATGATTTTCTAGTAAAAATAAGCCAGGACTACAAATTACCTATTATCATGTACTTTACACAGGCCATAGAAACATAGGCACACTCCATTTTGCTGTCCTAATGCCAGAAGGGGAACCTGCACATCTGCTGGGATTCATGTTTGTCCTACTACCTGAAGAAAAAACCTCCTTTGGTCAGTCTCAGCACACAGCTATTTTACTAAGTTGATACATAAAACTAGGCTTTCCTCCAGTTAAATGACAATAATTTGTTTTAGTTTGATAGGTCTTTCTAAATAATGGTGTCATCAGTAAACATCTGGCTTCTTCCTAGCAGATTAAGCCTCCAATGAGGAAAGTGTGTTTATAATTCTAATTTGAAACACAGCACATTAACATGCTGATTCTCATAATGTTTGCCTTAACCTGTTTGGAGAAATTATGACTACAAATATCTTGTACACAACACCTCTAAACTACCAGCTTGTACAAACAACACGAGAGCGGCTGCAGTCTCATACAGATGATTAGAACCACTTCAGAGGCAATCATGATTAGCGCTTTGGCTTGAAGCCATATTTTACACATAAACAAAGCATCTGTTTCTGAGTTTCTGTCCCAGGCTAATAGACCCACCTCCACTATTACTAATAAGCTCATTCGAGAGAGCCAGATGGCCTATCTGAAACAGCCCTGGCTGCATCCTGAGCAAGGCCAACCAGAGACATGGAAGCAGAGCTGGCTCCAAACCGTATTTCCTTGGGCTCTAGGAGCCAGTAAAACAGGGCATAAACTGGCTCCACTAAAAAAGAATACAAATGCTGGTACCATCCATTATTTAGAATTGGTGGGAGGCCAACATCTGCCCCTCCAGAAGATCCTTTCATGTAGGTACGATGAAGGAAGATGAAAAGTACAGCACACTTCTGCAGGAGTCGGTGCAGTGCAGTGCTCACTGTCCCCATCCCTTGCGGGGTTTTTTTGCAGACTTTGCAAATCCCTGCCTGCAGCCAGGCACTCCAGCTCAGCTGTCTTTGCTGTACATTGTGGGTACTTGACAATTGGGTGGTTTTACATATTTAATAAAAGTGCCATATTTAATTAGTAGAACTGGGCTCTAAAAGGGTCTTGTGCTCCTTAGCAGAAACAGAAAGTGTTGAGAACCAAACAGAGCAGCACTTGGCTCATCCAATTCTAAGATCCCTTTTTTTAACCTGTTTTCCAAGTTCACATTTAACCAGTTCAGTTTCTAAGTAGATTACAGTCAAGATGCTCCACAAGCCAAGGAGTTGATGCTGTGGAAAAACCCATAATTGACCTGGCCTAGGAAGACTCCTTATATCTTATTTCAAAGCAGACAGGTGACAGTTAGTGACAGGGAGAGATGGCCATTTAGGTCACCTGCCCCAGCAAAGCATGTGTATAAAGAGAACTTAATTTTCTCCCCCTCCACTATGAGGCACAGAGTACTTTATTCTACTGTGCTGACAACTGAATTTCAGCAGAGCGTGTGTCTGCATGATCTATCAAAGACAATTCACTACACCAGGAGCAAATGATCTTCACTCTAAGAGCAGCAGCAGGTCACATCACCCCTGCAAAAGGAAGGAAGTTTTGCAGAGACAAAGTCCTTTCAGAACAGCACGGCCACAGTGAGCATCCTTCTTGTGTGCTACTATCCTGAAGCTACAGACAAAAAAATTCTTTACTTCTGTCTCACGGGGATACCAGCAGAGTTGCAAAGATATAAACCTCCCCAAACGCAGCTCTCCTCCCCCTCCCCTCTCCATCAGAGATAGAAAATGAACCACACTGTGAGAGGAAAAAACCCTCATGGAAATGTGCTGAAACAATTGAGGCCTGTCACTCCTCTTCATTAAAGGCAGGTTCCATGGTAGTTACTGAAGCTCTGTGGGATCTCTTGGGATAAAAGCCAGAATAAAAAATGTGTAAAGTATTGTTCTTCACATCTTTTCACCATACTGCCAGTCTTGTGAGTTATGCACATAGGGCATTCCTTGATTTAAAGGAAAGTCCTGAAGAAGTCACATCTCAGTGTGCAGGTCAGGTGTGACCCCACTCTGTGCCACTGTCCACACCAGCAGCTGGGAACTCAGCCTGATCTTCCTCAAGAGCACAAAGGATTTAGTCAAAGGTGTATAACCACAATTGTCCTTCTACTGCAAGGATTTCAGCTGTTTTTCCTTGAAGCAATTATTACAGTGCAGGCAAGTAGGAGTATGAGATTTGAATATAAAAAAATCTCTTTCTGCATATCTAGAAATGTAAGAATGTGCTGCCTTATGCATATGGAAAGAATAACATGTATGTTCCAGGTTTTCTCTCTTCATATTTTGAATTGCACGACATCAGTCATTTTGGAGGGGTAAAAAGAGATGGGATTTTTTTTTTTTTTTTTTCACTGAGGGATAGAAAGAACAGGCTAAGTAGAAAAAAGAAAGAGAGGAAAAGTGATCAGAAGCAAAACCAAATCTCTTGTTCCAAGAGGAAAAGCAAGTACAGGGTTCTTACAAGCTTCATATAATTAACAAAATGCATAACAGAGATACCAAGCACTGTCCACACCAGGCATTACTGAGACCAGCACTCTCTTACAGGCTGTACAAATTAAGTTATTTAGAATAAATCTTTGGGATTAATTCTACCCTCTGAGGAAGGGTAACAGGTGTCCTGGTGTAACAGGACAATTAGGAATGAAGTCTTAATCCAGCAAAATATCATGTGCCCAGAGCAGCCTGTTCTAAGGGACAGACACTAATGGAATTGCCAAAGTTTTTACAGGAATTCACATCTGCAAGCCACCCTCAGTTTGCTACCTATAGGGAAAAAGGAAAGAAAAAGCCCTTTGTAATTTTGACAGACTCTGACATTCTCTGTATCACTACTGGACAATTTCACTCTGACAAAGAGGTTTTCCTCCTCTGCCACAGCACCCTGCTCTACCAAAGTGAATTCCCTCATGGTGCCACTCAGTCTTTGCTTCCTCTAACATTGATCACGAGATCTTATCAATTTTATCACAGCATAGGGATTTTCAATCTAATGAAAAATCTCAATGTGTTGCCATTTTTCAGAGAAGCCTTCAGATGTTATTTCCTCTATTAATCTATTTGAGTAAGAGCACACCAGACATATCATGAAACAGTGTGAAACATACACTATCACTCCTTTTAAGCTGAAGACTTTGAGATCTCTTTGCTTATTGCTCCCCACCAAATGGTAATGCACAATTTATTTAATGCCTACTCTGTGTGTGCTGAATTAGTTCACAACGCTGCTGAGTGTCCCTTGTGAGCATGTGCTCCATTTGCACATGTCAAGCATCCTGGTCTATTTAGTCCTATCCCAACTGCTTAATGTCTGAAACAGAAGCATCCACTACATTCTGCTTGATCTAAACAGATAATTTAATACCCTTGGACAAAAGGGACCTGGTGTTTTGGTAAGCTCCCATGGGCCTAACTATCACAAAGAAGACATTGTTGAATACACACACACACACACACAAAAAGAGATAGGAGGCAGGCAGTCTGATCTTTATGACCCACTGATTATTCCATCAGTAAGTAGCAGCATAAATCTAACTCCCGACCTAACAAAATACTATTTTACTTCCCTTTACTCTATATTTTATCTTTTATAGCCAATAAAACATTAAGCATTACAAAAGGTTATGTTCTCACCAATATTTTCACTAAATGACAATAAATTCCTAGTTGAGCCAAGCAGAGGTTTCAGCAGCAGCTCTCCTGACTTTACTGGACACTCTTCCTGCAATTCACTCTGAATAAGCTGGTGCCACTAATACAGAGAAAGCCCATCTGGAAAATCTGACACTGAATTTGAATCAGTGTAATGACCCTCTTAATGATTTAATGGCAAATCTATACACTGATACAAAGCTGAGCCCTTTTCCAATGATCTGGTGCAGTATTTACCACAGAAAGGAAAATTCCTTCCTTAACCTTGCCTTTTTGAACATCCCCAAAAGCCAAAATCAGTATCAGCCTTCTTAACTGATCTCCCTGAGCTTTAGATCAAGGCTCTAGGCTTGTTCTCATTTTTTTCTCCATGAGTTAAGAGGAGAAAATTAAAAGAATTGTAGATTAAAAAAAAGAGAAAGGAAAAAAGAAGAGAGATGAAGGTAGTTCAAAAAGATCAGGAAGGGAGCACACCACACCTTTAATCTGCTCTTAAAGCAAAGCATTCCATCTACCTGGACCATATGTGTACGAAAGCCAGGTAGATTGGAAAACAGATCTGAAAAATGATACACATTTTATGGTCCATTGATCTGGGAGAGAACAGCAGAGCACACAGTCATTTCAAAACAGATACAGAAAAAAACCCACCCAGAACCACCAATGACGGAAGACTCCCTGAAGATTGGCCAAAGAGCATTGGAATGACAGACAGAACAGTTCTACAATCAAAACACAAGGCTTCCCCAAATATTTCAGCCTAACAGGTTCACTCATACAACAGCTGCTCCATTCATTCCACAAAACATTGTGTATTGAACTGTGCATTCTCATCTTGGCTGCCTTGTCCCAAGTTTTCAGGTTCACTCTTGCCCCAGTGCAAGGCAGGACCAAGACCTGCAGCTTGGACAGCTGTGAAAGCGCTTGTCGGCCTGGGGAAATAACTCAGATACACAGGCTATGAAAATTGGATCAAAGCTTCAAAACACAGACAGCATCTGAGCTGAAACATAATCATTAATGTTAATCAGTCCTGGAGAACTGAACTTGGGAACTGAAAACACTTAATGAAAACAGCTCATCAACTGCTGTAATAGGTTTGCTGTATCAGGAATTACTTAAAAATAGAGGTTTTGTTTGGGTTTTTTTGTTTGTTTGTTTAAAAAAAAAAGAAATTAATCTGTAATTTAAAAGGAAAACTGAGACAAACTAAATGAGCTGGATAATGTCATATATAATAGATGAGGACAGAAAA